>VWZW01006865.1:601827-708699 GCA_013397115.1 Edolisoma coerulescens
CTGGGTCAGCTCACAGCATCAGTAAGTTGGTGTGGCTGCTCTTCCCTGAGGTGGGTGCAGGTCCCCACCAGATGAGTGTCCATCAGCCTGGCTCAGGCAAAGCTGGTTTTTCTGTACTGCTCCCAAAAGGAGCCTGAAGCAAGCAGCTCAGCCATACAGCACCAGGGGAAATGAAGGCACTCTATCCTTCCCCAAGCAATTTTGGTCTTGCCAAGTACTCTGCTTTCTGGGAAAATGAGTATTTCCTGAGCTGGAGAACAGAGGTGAGGTGCCGTTCTGGAAAGGGTTTCTTGCACCTTTTTTTTCTGCTTATTTTCAACTGAGTATTTTACCTAAAATCCAGAGAGCTGGTACCAGTGCTTTTCACCGAGGAGAGATCTCTCCTGATATTAATATTCCATGGAGCTACTGGAACACTCCCTGTGCATGGCCCTATAAGGAATGGTGAGGTTCTCATTGCTGAAGATGAGGGATTTTCCCACAGGATATATATGCTCCTGTATCATGTGCAGTGTCTTGTGGACATCTTTGGTCTGGTTGTTTGCAACCTTCTGTCCTGGAGGAAACTGCACTTCTGCAGTGGTAGAGTTATACAAAAATAATGTGCTTTGGATGTCTTCAGTCAGAAAGACACGAGAGGCCATGCCATGAATATTACTGAGACACCAGCTTGGAACCTGGAGTGCTCCTTGCTTCGGAGAGTTATTCAGGTGGTTTTTCTGTGGCTGCAGTGATGGATGCTGCAAGGGGAAAAATAGCCTTCCAACTTCATGTCCAGTTCCTTGAATGAGAAGGGTAAAGAGCATTTATAAATGCTCCTGGAATTCTGAGAGAGGAGAGAGGTTTGAAGGACTGTGGGTACATCTGTCCTTTAATAGAAAACTGAGGTGTAAATCACAGTTGGATGGGAGCCTGCTGGAGTTGTTCCCCACTGGCTCCCCCTCGCCATGAAAGGACTCTCAGCGGGTCTTGCTCCTCTCCCTCTGCTCTGTGTTCTGTGGAACTCTTTTCTCTGTAAATTGAAAATGGGGCATCTGTAATGTGGAGACATTCTGGCAGGCAGGGTGTCAGCAAATCTGTGTGTGATGCTCTTGTAATGATGTTTTCTAGTGGCTGCAGCTTTTGTCAAACGAGCAGGGACATCCCTCCACGGTAATATTCCATAAATACACGATACAGCCAAATCACCGGGCAGTGCAGCACATGGGCTGAACAGGATTTGGCCTAGAGTTGAGCATGCAATTTATGATAGCTCTTTCCCAGGCCATCCTTACTTTGCTTTTATGAGCCTCAGAATGACTGGGAGAAAGTGTTTGCTTCCAGTGGCCCCTCTTGCTTGGTGGTGCTTTGGCTTCTGGTTTTGTGCAAACGTTGCTGTGTTGGTTCTCATCATCTTCGTATCCTTGGCACCCCGTTTTGTTCTCATTATACAGGATGTTCATGATGTGCTGTGCAGTCTGGATGAGTTCTCCTCGGGTCTCCTTTTGCCATATGTCGAATGGCAGATAAGCAGTATGCAGCTTGTTATCTCAACAGAGAGGCTGGGGCCAGGGTAACCTGCGTTAGCTGGGTCTAAAGCATCCCTGCAAGGTTTTGGTTTGCTTAATGAACTTTCCTGCAACTGGAGCTGCTGGATGAGGGGAGCTGGGTTGGTTTTTGATGTGGTGGTGGTGGTGATTTGAGCAATTGGATCAGCAGAAGGTACTGCTGAGCAGCTCTTAACTCTGGCTTCACTTTTTAACTGCTGTTGTGCCCTGGCAGTAACTCCATTGCTCTTGTCAGGAGATTGATAGAGTAACACTGGAATACTCAGGAATGCAGGGTAGGAGCTGTGCTCACAGCCTGTAGGTCTCTCCAGCTATCATCAGTTCACCAAGGGAACATGTAGTAATCTCCTAGAAGAGTACATTTCTGCCTCTCAGCTGAAAACACATTTAATCTGATCTTTTTGTGGCAACATATTATTACAGAATGCTGAAGTTTTCTTGTGTAGATTTGATTTGTTATTTCCACCATCTGACTGCTCTAATCTGTCAGATTTATGGTCTAATTATTTTCCATTACTGTTAGATCCCAAATTAATTAACATTGCAGTGGTGCTGGCTGATTAGCAATATTCATTGGGGTCATCCCACACACATAAGCCCATCATCAACCTAAGGACATGCATTTCCTTTTTGTGTTATCATTATTCACCTGTCCTTCCTGCCTCGGTGACATCGTGTTCCTCTGGTGCACCAAAAGCCCCCCTCTCTGTCCCACTGAGTGTTCTCCATCACCACCAGCTCCATGCTGTTGGAGTGTCTGGGCAGTGTGATCTGTTGCTGTGCTCGCTTCTTTCCTGAGCCCTCTGCCCTTGCTGCTGGTGTGCAAACCACCACGCCTCATGTCTCTGAGGGAATCAGTTGATTTATTTTGCGTGCAGAAGAGAGAAATCTCATTGAATTCTCCTACTCTGGCAATGACTAGGTATCAATATATCAGTTGCCAGGTCAGGTCTGCTAAATAACATCTGGCTGAGCGTGCTGTTTCTTTATTTGTTAATAAAGCCATTTTTCCTCCTATCATCTTGCAAAGTGCTATTGCTCAGAGCTTGTGCTTTCTTTGTGTTGTGGCTCTGAGTCTCATTTCAAAACAAACCTCTGAGCCCCAGTTGTGATGGGATTGTCTGTCAGAGATGGTGTTTATCAAAAGCTGCCTCCACTCTGCAAAATCTTAACCTCCACTACCTTATAGTGCTGTGTGTCTCAGACACTTCAAGATCCTCATGGCTGCTTGTCATGGCCTGAGACAGCTGTAAACTCATGTGCTGGACTCTAGCTATTACCTGAAGTTCTGAAAAATGACTCTTTTTTGGGAGGTTTTGATACTTCTGCCCTGTGCTAGATTAAGTGAGGAAGAGCTCTAGTGAAGTACGACCACCCTGGTTTCTGTGGTGGTGTTGGGGTTCCCGAGGTCGCCCACTCTCCGTGAGCCTGCAGGAAGCCAAGCTTGCATGGCCCTGGAAGTGGTGCCACCCTCCTCACCTAATTCAGAGGGGGAAAGACTTCCTCAGGTTAATTCTTGCCTGCAGTAGGTCACCTGCTGCAGAGAGCAGGAGCCAAGTGCAGCCTGGGCTGCCCCTCCTTGCGTGTGTGAGACCTGTAAACAAGCCTTTTCCCATCATAACCAGACATTTATTTGCTGTAGAGCAACCAGGAGCTGGGAAATGCCCCTCACCCATGGCCAGTCAGGTGTTTCCATCTCTTGGCTGTGGGCTTGGGGAAGGGCTACAGGACAGGCAGCTGGGTCCTGAATAGGAATTAGGAATGGGTTGCTGAGCTTTAGATTACAGTATCACCAATGTTTTAAGGGTTCAGCCCATCTGTCAGATAAAAGTCAAAAGGAATGGACTAAAATTCCTCAAAATAAGTTTGACCTTGTCAAAACTTTTTCCCCTCTTTCACCTTTCTTTTATCAGTGTCTTTCGTGTTTCAAGTCACAGCCAGATTTTGAAGCCTGAGAATTTCCCAGGGATGGATTTTGTTCCTTCCCATCATTTGGAGTGTTGCCAGCAGTAAGGCAGGACTGAGGCACCAGCTGGGCCTCCCCAGGGTCACAGCAGCTCCCAGAAGGGACTGCTGGGTGTGAGCAAATGTGTTTCAACAGGGATACAACAGTAGGAAGGGTGAGACACAGACACCGAGAGTAAAAAGGTGCCAACCAAAACAGGAATGTATTTTCTTCACTACAAGGAGTTTTGGTTTCCTTTAAGGGGAGACAGATGTATATGCAGTAAACAGAGAAAAAAAATTCTTGAGCCTTTAAAACACGCAAACAAAAGAACCCAGATCCCTAATATGCCTCAGTGCACGTTGGTAACCAGTCTATCAGCAGTTCATTGCAGTTGTCCTTCAAAGTTCCCAGGCTGGGATTGCAAACAATTTGGAAACAAATTATTTAGAGAAAGGAAAGAAAGGGTGTGGCATCCAAAAGCGCAATAAATCCTTTGGAGCTTGATCTGGGGTGGAGGAAATACTTGGGAATGTCTCCAGGTCAAAACAAATCTAACAGGGTTCTGATGTAGCCAGACCCAAACCCCGCTGGCCCTACTGCCAATTCTTGGATTGCAGCTACCTGGTGCCGTTGCACTGCTCTCTCTGGGAGTGTGCCTGTGGTGGGGCTCGTGGGACTGGGATTACAGCTGTCCTGGGGAATGAAGGGATAGTGACACTCGTTTGTACGCACTTGAATTGCACAGTTGTTGGATCTCGAAACGAGGAGAACGGCAAAACCTCTGTTTAACTGGAATTCGTTTCTTTATACGAAACGGAGAGAGACTTCACTTGATTCATTTAAGTCTGCTTCCTGCCTTTCGCTGGCAAATAAAAGCTGCTTTGTGTGCTGGGCTGGGGGGTGCTGAGGTAGGGAGAGGGAGATGGAAGGCTGCTGTTTTCTGCCGGGCGCCTCTCCGGACCGAGCCCGCGGGAAGCGGCCGGGGCGCTGGAACCGCTGCGAGGGGGCTCGGACACAGACTGGGGCTGGCAGGTTTGTGCTCCAGGCTCCACGAGAAGTCTCAGCCAGAAACTATTTTTGTTTAAAGCATTTCTCACTCTCTGCATTATTCAAGACCCGGGGCCTTTTGCAGAGTCCCTCCGGCTCCCCGCTGCTCACAAAGGCCATCTGTGCCCTGGCTGCCGGCCACAGCCCATGGCCGGGGAGCTTCCGTCCTTCCCTGCCCGCAGAGAGAGCCCAAAACCCAGAAAGAGACCTTGGCACTGGGGAGTCCTGACGTGGGGGACCGTGCAGATTTGCCCCAGAGTTTTACCACTGCCTTCTGGGGATGCAAATGTCTGCAGGAGTCGCAATAGCTTTGTGTTTTGGGTGAAGCCGCATCCAGCTTTATACAGAGTTATATCTGGCAATTGCAATACAGAGTTAGACCAAGGCAGTGGTTTTTTATTTCTTTTTCTCCTTTTTGCTCAGCAAAAAGTTATCTGCAAGAAGCATCATGCTTTTCCTAGAAAAGTCACTCATCTCGGGGTCCTTTGTTAGTCTTAGAAGAACGAAGTGTCTGTTAAGTTATGCAGACTGAGTGGTTTGTACAGACATGAATCTCCATTTACTGTCCCAGAAGGAGGTTCAAGACTATTTTCTAACTTAAGGAAATTAGGGAACTAAGGAAAGCAAGAATTTCTCTGAGATTTCTTGTGCTTTTGGAGAGGGGAGGCCCTGTGTCCCCTGGATGGTGCAGAACACAGTGAGAATTGCACCAGAGCCAGTTGCCAGACTGGGATATTGCTGCTCTTGGCAGTGTCCTTAGGACAAAAAGCCTTGGGTACTCGAGCTGGTTAGGCAGACAGGATACAGATGTCGGTTTAATGATGGGTTTTTTAATCATGTCACCGATGTAAAGGTCACACAGAACATGCACAGCACCAGTGAAGCTCTGTGAAGACACCTGAGGGAAATGAAAAGAGCGCTCTTGGCCTTTCCCTCCTCTAAGTCCCAAGTGTCCCTCCCTGGACACCGTGAGCAGAAAGGGAGACTGAAGCAGGGAAATGCTGAGCAGCTCCTGAAAGGCACCAACCCTTGCTGAACACTGTCTGTGAACATTGCTGCTCTCTGGCAAAGCACATCTCGCTCTGCCCTTTGGTGACTGGGATTGCTTTGCTCGGTCCTCAGCCCGGAATATCTGTGACATGAAACCCTCTGTGGGGTGAAGAGGATCAGAAACAGCACTGTGGAGTAGTGTTAAAAGAGATGCTTTAAAAAGCACACAAAGGGGAACGGGAATCTTGCGGTGAATCATTTCCTGCAGAAAGGAAAGCTGTGCAGTGAACCCCCTTGACTTCACCGTGAGTCACAGCCTCCCAGCCACACTTTGCTGGGGAGAAGCGGGTGCTGGCCTCACAGCAGGGACTCGCAGTTCAAGATGATCAACTGTTTCTTGAAAGTCTTCTGGAGGGGAGTCACAGCTCTCCCTTTGCTCTGCAGCCCGTGAGCAAAACCGAGTGATGTGGCGAGAGAGAGAGAGTGAAGGTGTTGGCCACGGAGCATCAGGTTTTACTGGGGATGAGAACTGCCAGTCTCTTGTTGAGCTGTGCAGGCTGTCAGCATGACAAACCCTGTTTCCCATTATTTTGGAGAAAAGAAAAAAAAATTCGGAATGGAAACAAATCTAATGTGATTTTACAATTTCAAAATGCGACGGTATCAAATATTTTTATTTTTAGCTAGCTGTCAGTCCTCCATCAGAATGTGAATGCAGTGAGGTCCTTGAGATGGTGGCGATGTGTCTCTGCAGCCTGTTGCAGGGGGCATTAGAAACCTTCCTTAGATGGAGTAAAGATGATCCTTCAAATACATTGGGCCATGAGTAAAATTTGAGTAAGTGTGGGGTGCTGTAAAGGAAAAAAGGTAGCAGTCAGAATGGGAGAGCAGAGTTTCTAAAGGCTCCAACACATCTGGAAGGCTGGAAGAGACTAAGGAGCATTTTCCTCTGTGTTTGTGTGTGCTGAGCTGTGCCACAGAGGGAGATGGCCAGAGGGAAAGTTTCTTGGAGTGATGGCCCTAATGCACTTCACATGTTTGAGTGATGCTCGACTGAAACAGAGCCTGGCCTGGGGCAGAGGTTTTGGGGATGCTCCCCTAACATGGCACATCTCAGAGAGGACGATTTTTAGCTGAAGGGTGTGGAAGATGTGTGGAGCAGAACCGATGAGTAACTCAGGCTGAAGCATCCAGCTGGAAATTTTGGCAGGACTAATGGAGTTTGTGATGAAAGACTGGATTAGGACTGGGATCTGGAACAAACCAGCCTGAGATTATCTGCTGGAAGATCTTGAATTAACCTGTGGTGTGACATTCAGCCGGTCTGACCTCTCCCAGCGGGCAGGTGGCCCGGCAGGTGACAGGGTGGATGCCAGCAGAGCTTGGGGACCCTGCAGAGAGGAGGTGATGTGGAGGATCCTGCTCAGAGTCACAGCCTGCAGAAACTGCTGCCTGCAACAGGAGCACTTCCAGCACCTTCGTGGTGCTGCACGGGCGAGGACAGCCCGAGCTGCACAGGATTATCCATCAGATTAATGTTATCTCTGCAGCAGAACACGAGTGGGCTGGGAACCTGAAAAGGAAAGGGACACGTACTGAGTTTAAACTGGAAACTGATGCACAATCCCATGCGTTATCAGAGACAGAATTTGTAGTACTGAGAAGGGAGTCATGTGGGGTGGAAGGTGAGCAGGTAAAACTCTTTGGGTTTTTGGGGATCAGCTAAAGGAATGTGAGCTAAAGGAGGCAGGGGTAAATAACTGAAAAAGATTTTGCCATGATAACATCTGGGAAAAGTGCTTGTTATTGTGTTGAGTGTATTCAAGTCCTTGGTGTTTTTAAATCTGGGAGTCAGTTCACTGAAAGGTCAGCGACTGAGCCGGTGAGAGGGAGTTTAAGGATGTCTCCAGGGAATGAGAAAGTCTCAGCAGAACACGCCCAGAGCTGAGAAAGCCCTGCTGCCCGAAGCCATGTCTCAACAACCTTTCCCTTCTGCTGCGGCAGGAATGAAAAGATGAGCTGAATTTCTACTGCTGGTGTCAGATACTGATAATAAGTGTGTTCACTTTGGCTTTTATTGGTTATAGCAGGGGAGAAAAACGGAATATTTAGCTCGTGCTGCAGGAAGTAAATTAAAAGTGAAAACTCTCTACTGCTGCTGCAAAACCTGAATCGCTGGCTTGAGAGGAAGCACGGCAGAAAGGGCTGCTGGGGCAGCGTTCTTCTTCTCCCTCGCACCCAGCTGCGTGTCCAGCGCTGCCGGGAGCGCCGGGGCTCTGCTCCCGGGGGGAAGCTGGGCTCTGCTCCGGGGGGAAGCTGGGCTCTGCTCCGGGGGGAAGCTGGGCTCTGCTCCGGGGGGAAGCTGGGCTCGGCTGCCGGGGGAAGCTGGGCTCGGCTGCCGGGGGAAGCTGGGCTCGGCTCCCGGGGGAAGCTGGGCGGCTGCCGGGGCTCTCTGCGGTGCTCCCCGCCCAGGATGGCACGGGGACGGGCTTGCAGCGAGCTCGGGGGGTCAGGGCAGCAGAGCTGGCCGTTCGCACTCCGTAAAGGCCTCGAGAGCTGGGCGTGGGGTGCTTTTAAAGGCAAGGAGAGCCCCAGCGTCGTGCGGGGTGAGCATTTGCCAGGGGAACGAATGGCAGCGTGTGCCCCGGTGCCCTTTCACATCTGCGGGTGCTTGGGAAGGACAGAGCAGGAGCTGCGGTCTGTGGTACAGACCAGAGCAGGCTGGGTCAGAGCTCTGCAGAGGCAACAGCAGCTCCGGGGAGCGGGGATGCTGCGTGTGATGCTCTCTGCTCTTCCTTCCCCCGCAGGAACGGGGACCCAGGGTCAGCTGCTTGTGTCCTTGCTGGCAGGGTTGGGATCATCACAAGGGCAGGGGGTTCCTCCGAGGTTTAAAATCCCAGTAAGATGTTCTGCTCTCTCCGTCTTTGAAGGAAGCAGGGACAGAATGAGCTCACACATGCAAATGAGGATCTAATTTAGTGACAGGTGAATTAGCCAGGCTTGCTGTGGACAGGAGCTACTCGTGGTCTGTCACATAAAATGCATTATTTCCTCTCACACTGCTCATCTGAGTGCTTGGACAGGGTGTGAGAGGGAGGATTACATTTTCTTTCTCTTTTTTTGGGTTTTAATTATTTAATTTTTTTAGCACAGCTGAATGGGAAGTACATTTATGTCCAGAAATGGGCTTGCAGGAACTCCTAGGAGGCATTGCAAACACTCAGGCATTCAGGCACACCCCACAAAGAATAAATGGGGAATTGATAGATGCGAAGAGACTGTGGGTCTGAATAATTGTCCTCCCAAATTCTCTCCAGGGAATGCTATTAGAGTCTGAACATTGTGGGAGGAGAACTAGGATTTATTCGGTGAAGATTCACTTACCATAAATAAATAAAAATAAATAAGTAGGCTAAATTAGTAATGAATAGTTCAGCCAGCTCTAATGCTAAATAAACATACTGAATTGTAATGAAAATACTAAAGCCTGTTTGAACTGGAGCTAGAAATCCAAGGAGAAATAACTGTGTGGCACTTAAATTAGCACTCACCATGAAATATAAATACATGATATAAAATATAGATTTTTTTTTTTTTTTTACCTCATGAGATTTTAAAGATTCATCTGTTCCCTGTGTTGGGAAGGCTTTAATGAGACACTATTCAGTGCTATAGAGTGACATAAATCACTGAAGGGTTATAAAATCCCTTGATGTATGCTCTTGGACAGGGACTATATTTGTAGAGGCTCTCGTGGGGGTGCATTTATACTGATAGGAGGCTGCTTTAAATTCATACACTTATCTCCATATAAAGCATTTTTATAGGATTTTCCACGCTATGGGGGGTTGTGCGACTTTAATTATACAACTCAGACTGTATTGGTAAAACTTATAGGCAAAGATAAGCCCTTTAGCAAGGCACACTCCTGCACTTGAACTTAAAAGAAAATAGTTTTATTCTTGTGAGTTCCCCTGAGAACAGCTGGAAGAATCAGTGGCTGCTCTGGCAGGAGGGGGAGGCAGTGTTTGCAGCCAGCCCAGGCAGCGGCGTGGCACCTCCCTGTGCGCCTGGGCTGGCACCTCCGAGCGGCTCCAGGCTGCTGAGGGGCCACCAAGCACTGACCAGCCTTTTGTGGCCACTTCAGGCCAGCTGTTAAACTCTGCAGAGCTGCGCTGGAGCTGCAAACTGCAGCGGGAGTCAAAGGCTTGAATGTCTGAGTAAAACGGTGCGGTCGAGGCAGAGAAAAGCAAGGTGCAAGTGGAGCTCTCAGAAATGGGGTATTTGCCCTTTCATTGAGGGCAAACCCCTCAGGTGATGGGGTGGGACTGGTTGCAGGGGCAGGTCCTGGCTGATGGGCTGAGGATGACCAGCAGTGCTGGTGGTTGGGTCTCACTGGCTTGTTGACCGAGAGGAAGCAAAAGGCCCTATGGCACTGGAGCTCAAGGGGCAGCTGGAAACTGATATCAGTATCCCAGTGGTGGAAAGAAATACCTCAGTGTGCAGACTGGAAATTATGTGCCTCAGAGGGTGTGGCCGGTTTCTGGCAGTGATGGGGGAAAGAGCTCTCAGGAGTGAAGATTCAGTAGTACACTTGATAAAAATAGGATTATCTCCATCCCTAAGTTCAGCAAAGCAGCTTTTAGAGGCAGAATATAGCTGCGCTCTCTGACTGCATTACACAACAAAAAGGATGTAAGAACTTAGAAGAAATGAATAAGGTATGTAGTATCCCAATGTGAACTAGAAAATGAAAAAAGGAGAGAGGGTTTTGCTTTATTACAATAACATGGAGCAGAGTGAAAGAATGGCTCTGCATATGAAATAGAGTTAGGAGGATAATCAACCCAAACCTCCTGTGATCCTACAATGGAGGCACCAACACCAGAGGCAGGCAGGAGAGTTAATAAATTATGGTGCAACTAAAATAGATTCATGGTCATTTAACAACGTGTCAGGGCTCCCAGAGAAATAAGTAAAATGTATTTAAGTCTAACGTGCAAACAACTTGAAACAGGAAAGAATGAAGGAAGGAGAAAATGGGAGAAGATTTATTGCAGCAAGCAGCCGAGGTCAGCTTGCTTTCACAGGAGAAGGGGAGAAGAAAACGGCACCCACGTGCCTGGAGGTGGCTGCAGCACCTCCACCTTCCCTCAGTAGGAAGTAAAACACACTGAGGAAGTATCTGAACATCCTCAAGGGGAGTTGTTCAAGTGCCTAGGAGTGGCCAAGTGGGGTTTCTCCTCTTGCAGAGCAGCCACTTTCTGCTGAAGCCAACAGCCTCACTCATGTCCCGAGAACCAGCCCCAGCCCTCCTACTCTGGGTATCAGCTCTGGGACTCGGCTGCCCAGCCAGCATTCACACGGGTTTGAGGTTTTTGGTTGGTTGGTTGTTTTTTGGTGGACAGGTAGAATGAGCCTGAGCCATTGATTCATTTATTTTTGGCTCCCCCTGCATTGTTTGCAGCTCGTGAGAAGTCGCTGTGTCTCTTGGGTTTGATAATCATCAGTCCATCCCAGACAGGGCAGATGCAGGCAGCGATTCCCTGGCTGCTGGGAATCATCTCTGCCTGCAGACCCTGCCTGAGTGCTTTAAGAAAAGTATACACGGCAGTATAAGTGCATAAATAGTTACTTTTAAGCTCTGCCCTGAAGAGAAGTGGGGGGAATTCACCTGTGCAGGTGTCCAGGATGGTTTCAGGTTCGCTGGGGGAAGGGCTGGGTGCTGGAACGCTTTGGGAGGTGTTTGTGGGCAGAAGACAAAGCCCCTTTTTGCTGAACCAGGAGCAGCCCTGGGCTGAGCCCTCTCTGAGCACCAAGCTTTGCCTTACAGGGTTCCAGCACGGCTGGGCAGGGCACAGAGCTGGCACTGCTGTGCTGAAGGATGAAGTCTCTCTGCCTTTTCCTTCCCCTCCCAAGAGCTGTGGCACCTGGATCACCTCTTGTGGTGCCCCAGCCCCACCTCCAGTGCCTCTGCCCCTGCCCTGAGCAAGGCATGAGCGAGGGGCTGGGCCCCCACACTGCTGGCAGGGCTCATCCTCACCTTCCTGGGTGTAAATGAGATGTTCTTCATCCTGGCACCCTGCTCTGTGCAACACGAACTGCGGGAGCTCTGGCATTTGCACACAGGACCCTTCCTCCCGCAGCTTTCCTCCTCCATTTCCCCTCTATGCAGGGCTGTACCAGCTCTGCTGCTGCTCGTGGTGAGGAAAAAAGGGAATAATTCTATTTCTTACAGTGATATGACTTTCTCTGCTCCTCTGAAAGCATGCGCGTGCCTAAACAGGCTCTCTAAGGGCTGCATTTTAAATTATATCTAAGTGAATACCATAAAAAACTCCCGTCCTTTTTTTTTTTTTAATTTTATGGGATTAAAATAGAGACATTAATTTCAACATTTAATGGTTTTACCGTGGTGATGCTCACAGCCCTTCTGTGTTCATTTTTTGTGACTTGTTTAGCACTTACTGTCAGTGCTGTTCACTGAAACAGCACGTTATAAGTGAGTAGGCTCCTAGATGACATGGATGATTTATAAATACTTCATACAGTCAGAACGTATTTATGCAGGACAACAATTTGTTTGGTTATTTCCAGAGGCTGAGCCACTAACAATTACTTTAGAGAGACAAAAAGGACTGAACTTGTGCTCAAGAAGGGCTGCTTTGGGCTGTTACCCTAATGAATCTACTATTGCTAGATAAAAATAGATAAGAAGTTTGAGCTTCAGGCTTTGTCTGCTTCAAAGATACCTAAGAAAAATGAAAAATACCTTAGAAAAATGAAATATAAGGTCTTGCATCTTCTAAAGTTGATGCAAAACTCCACTGATGTCAGCAGCACAGGTGTGAGGCTTGGGAAGAATTACAGTGTGAGAAATATTCTTGTTCTTTGCTGTATGAATCAAATGTTTTATTTAAATTTGTAAATGTACTTTATAAATCTCTGGTTTAAATCTGTTATTTGAGGCAACGAGGTATCTTATGTCATAGAGCTAAGTCTAAAAATAAATGTGAAAGAGAAAGAGATGTAGACAGATGTGAGCCTGATCCTGCTTTGAGACCCCAGCATCCAGACTGGGATCCCTGGGCCAGCCAGAGGCCCCTGCACACTGGGATCCACCCGTGTAAATCAGAGTCAGGTTTGCTGTCAAACTCAACAGAAACTCGCCTAGATCCTGTTTCAGTGGTGCTGCAAATCTTCTCCTCTGGCTGAGCTTAGCGGGGCCGTGGTGCCCAGGGGGGCAGCTCACGGCGCTGTCGAGGCAGGTGCGTCACTTCGAGTTTGAGAATTATCTTTGTGGTTAAGCTGTGAGTGGAACTATACGAGACTTTTATGGGGGAGAATTTTGTCTTGATTTGCTGCTGCTCTACCCAGGCGTAGCTCCTGGAGGTGTGTGCCAGGCACGGGCTGACCCTTTGCAAACCCTGGGAGGTTTCCGTGTTGCCAAGAGCAGAGCTTGCTGCAACGCCTGGGCGAATCTGCGATGTTGCTCTCTACAGTAGGGCAAAATTAGCACTATTGCAATCATAAAAACATCCCTTTCACAATTCCTGCCATTTCCAGTCCCTCACTGCAGCAGGGCTTCATCAGGATGCAGGACAGGTTTACAGAGCCCCTTTCCCTCCTGCTCCATCATCCCTGAAACTGCCGCAGACCTTCCCCGCAGCTCTGCTGGGTTTGTTTGTTTATTTACCTTCCATTATCCTCCTCGTTCCCCATACTTGGAGGTCAGTAGATGACTGGCAGATCTGCCCAATTTATTCCTGTGCATGACAAAAGAGACCTGGGTCAGCCAATGAGCCGTGCACTTCTATTTCCATCTCGCTGCGGTTGCACGGCCGCGATCCGCGCGCTGCCAGTCACCCACCATATTGATGAGATTAGCTGGTAATTAAAAACCCAGCCAAGCCAGGCAGGGGAAGATGACTCAATTAGCAGAATGTCACTGAATCTAATTTACTTTGCTTATCACAGACTTACTCTCTAATGAATTAGAAACGAAGAGCAGGACACCTTCAGAGGGAGATCGGAGGGGCTTAAAGGCTTAAATGCTTTCTAACCCCTTTGTGCTGGTGGTTTGGGTCGCAGGGAGTGTGCTGATAGTGCTGATCACACACCCCAGGGCTGCTGCCCAGCACCTGTGCCCTGAGGGAGCGCATCCAGGCAAGGCCTGCTGCTGGCTATTTCATGTGACAGGCACTGATCAGGTCAGGCCTTCCTTTCTTTATAAACCTTCATGTATTTATAAGCTGGGAGTGAGCTTTGGATGCCACGTCACTGGAACTGTGCTCAGGGATGATCTCTGTGGCTGTGGAACTGACACTGAACGTGGTGTTTGGCCAATGAGAGTATGAGGGATTTCCTGGAAACAAAAGCATGTCAGAAATAAACATTTCCCACTGTAATGAGTATTTTAAGGCACTTCTCAATGCTTTTCTCGTTTCAAATATGATGTTTGGATGATTAACACTTAGAATAACGCATTTTACTGGAGCTCTTTGGAAGTACTTTAAGAGACCATCGGACAGATGCACAGCTGAATTTGTATGTAAAGTGGAGACTATAAACCATTATCTCTGCTGCTCTCTTCATAGTAGATAACAGAGCATGTTATGGCTGGTTTAAGTGAGGATATTACTGGGCTCTGAGCTTTTAATCTGATCTGCATGACAAAGCCCACATGGCTTCCTGAGCCCTACAGGGCTCATGGGGGGTGTGTGGAGGTCTGGATGTTCAGCTGCAGAGAGTGGGACTTTCCCTGGTTTCTTGCAGGTTTGGGGCAAGGATTACAAAATTCAGCTAACTTCAGCATGGCTCTGTTGTTGTAACTTCGGAGCTGGTGTGGTGTTAAGCAGAAGTGTTAACACAAAGAGGTGGGAGCTCACAGAAGTGGTAGAGGAAGCTGATGTTATCACTAGCAAATGCAATTGATAAAAGGAATTTAAACCTCTCTGTCTTCTGTGTAAAGCAGGTGTTTTCCTCCATCATCTGAAAAAAAATCCCTTATAAAACCCAGCCAACCAACCAACACCCAGAAAACCTGCAAAAAACCCCCCCAACCCACAAGAAACCCTCCCAGAAGTTATTTTACTTACCATGGAGAGAGTTAACGTGGGTCTTGAATGCAATAATATTATGAATCCTTTAACAATGGTCTCTGTCTGTGTTAGCCAAATAACATTTCTGTCTTTGACCCAGCCTCTCAAGGCCTTCTACAGATGAATACCAATGACCCAGGCCTTCATTATCCCGTCATTACACAAATCCTGCTGTTAATTTATGTATAGGAAAGAACTAGCAGCTACATAAGGCTCCATCAGCTGCATAATTACTGCATATATTATAAAACAGCAGCAAACGCTGCCTGTGAATACAAACCATCTCTGCTCATTAAAAACCTTGCAAGAATTAATTAATGGAGGTGTGATTCTGCCACTTGAAGCCATGGGTATTGTCCCAGTGTGCCTAAAGATTCAGCTGTCTTGGCTTTTCTGATGACTTTAATGTAGACTCCAGAGAAACCAAGGTGTGCACGTGGCCTAAGCCAAAGCTGAAGGAGGCAAAATTGGGTGCTGGAGCCCCCAGCAAGCCCCGTGGCTCCTCCCAGCCTGGTCCACGGAGGTTTGCACGGCCACAGCTGCTCTGCAGAGGTGTCTGTCACGGGGCAGTGCTGGTCCCTCCCTGCAGGGATGAGAAGGGGCTCTGTCCAGCCTGCACTGGATGCATTTTCAGTGTTCAAGCTCTTGGGATGCAGGCCTGGATCCAGCCTTTAAGACAAATGAAATGATGCTGTAATTTGAACAGAGGAATGAAAGGATTTAGGAATTTTCCACGGTGGCATTTGCATTCTGAGATTAATTTGCCAGCACAGCTTCTGACTTCCCGGGTTTCTGTTTGCTGGTGTGCGAGAGGAGCGTGCTCTGCCAGGCTGGCTGGGGTGACCAGCTAAGTCACTCACACCCCGTTATTTGCAAAACCTTCTGCCCTGCTTTGCATCTGTATTTATGTAGTGCCTCCTGATCCCAACTTCCTGCTCGAATGACGGCCGCCAATTCCGTGTGTGGCTCCTGAAAGTCAGGAAATGTTTGAAACCCAGCTCAGTCTGGCAGGTGAGGGGAGGGATGGGTGTTGTTAGGGCAGGGATGGTAAGCAAAATGCATGTTTTTGGGGGGGTTTTTGTCTCGTGTTTTTATTTCATGGCTTTCTCTCTTGTCATGGGAAGGGGAGCTGGGCTGTGCCTGCTGTGTGACCTGAGTGGCACGGGTGGTTTGGTGCCTGAACCAGTGAAAACTACGTGGGAAATACGTGTAAAAGGGAAAAAGCTCTGCTGGCGGGAAGTGCTGGCTAGGAATTCTGGGACAGAGGGGCTGAGGGACTGCCTCAGCTCTTGGTCCTAATTTTGGAGCAGCCCTGGGGCTCTGGTGGGCAGCCAGACACAGCAGCACTGATCGTGCCCTTCACGTGGGCTTTCTAACCAGCCCTGAACAGCAAATCTAACCAGCCAGAGTCAAATCTGGCAGAAGGGGTGGAAAAGCTGGGTTTCCCAGGAAGGAGAGTGCTTACTGGTTTCAAGATGATTGAGATATTTTGAGTTTGTCGCTACTTTTTTTTAAGCAAAATGCATGTTTTGAACAATTTTTAAAAATCCAGCTTTGACACTGCATACACTGCTCTTGCTGGCATTTGGCTTGTGGCACATGTAAATAATGTCTGTTTATTCCTACTTGAACTGTGGCCATACTCCTGAGTCCATTTTTTCCCAGGGAAAGGCCGCTTTTGCTTTCCTGCTGATGGACATTGTGAGAGCCACGGTGCCTCTTCTTCCAGAGGGAGCCTGTGAAGGGCTCCAGAGTGGCTTAAAATAACTCAGTGTTGGAGCAGCCACAAAGGACCAAAGGCAATCTAATCCATCAGGCAGGAGCATTTTCAGTTTGACTGTTTCTTCCTCTGAAATAAATAAAGCATGTCCTCATTAGAGTGAGAGGGATGCATGAAAACTGATCAAATTTGAGTTGATAAAAAAGACAAAACATAGATAAAATTTGTGTATTACAGACCTGGAAGGCATTTACCTTTCCTGATGATCCTCATTTTTCAGGTAGTGTGTTTATTAAAGATGCAGGTTGTGAGTTTGTGCCTGTATTTATTTTTGTTCCTCTCTCACATGCTCTCTGGCTGACAGAGAGTCTTCATTTCAAATGCCTGTTGTCTTTGAGAATTGTCTTCTCATTTATTTACTTTCATTTTGCCTGCTGGAAGTTCCTATTAATAGTCAGATATCAGAACCAGGCCAGCATGTCTTTATCAGGGGCTTTACAGAAGTTGTCAGTTTAAAAATACAGCAATAAATTCCATTTAATGTAAAGCAGGGCTTTCTCCACAGTGTCTTTAAATGGTTCATTTTGTCTTACAAATGCAAAGGTCTTGCCATGGTGAAATATTTCAAATATGAGCTATAATGAGGCCTTTTTGTTGTGTCTTAGGCTTCTGTGCTGTCAAAACGTTGCCTCATTATCAATTCCCCACGAATGTTTCTGGGAAGCAGAAAAGGAAAACTTCTTTACAAGTGTTGTCACTTCTCCTGTGACTCAGTTTGGGATTTTCTGTGTATCAGATGGAGTGTGGGGGGACACAGGATTTAATTTAAAATCTTTGACTCCTTCTCTGTAATCTCACCCCAGCATTTTGATAGCTCTGATGTATACATCGTTTATGTAAACACGATAAATTTTATACTGCCAATAAAATGTGTTGGTGAGAAATTCCCAGATCCTGGAAGGCCATTAATGTTTGAAATACATAGTAACTTCTTTATTGCAGCATTTTACACATCTACAAAATTAGGTTACCCGTCAGTAGCTAGCTGTAAACTGCAGTGCTGCGAGATAAACCTGAAATAGTAAATATTGTATATTACACTGTATGATACTTTTAATAGTCTAATTTTCAAAGGGGTCTTGGAGACAAAATGTGTGTTATTCCCAGCTTATTCTTGAAATACAGACAGTGGAGATACATAGCTTATTAAATGGCTCTCTGACATATGGTAATTATGCTGATTCTAATGATGGTTAAAATCTAGCTCCAGCTAATGCTAACAGGGGTAGCAGCCTTAATTAAACCCACATTTGGATACTGCTGTTCCTGCTTCCCACCGTCAGAGCAGAGCTCCCAGTGGCTGCCTGACCAAGTTAAGGGTGCTGGGTGCCTCAGGACTGCATCCATGCAGAGAACTCCCCAGTGAAGGCTGGGGAGGGGTGGCCCTGTGCCCTGGGACCCAGAACTTGCCAGAGCACGTTGTGTAGCCCACGGCCTTGGCAGCAACCCCCTGGTCTGGAGAGATGAGCACCCCCCATTGGGAGGCAGCACTGGGAAATTCGAGGTAGAAGTTGATCCAAAAGCCCACCTGGCTCTGGTTGCTCTGGCTGCAGCAGAGTTTTCTGCCAGCACAAAACACCTCTGTGGATTTAACCCTTTGCATTTCATACCCCTTTTTATCCTGCAAGATTTCCTTCCTCCACAGATCTGTTTTGAAGCTGCTCCAAGCCCTTCAGCACTGAGGTGAGGTGTCACATCTCAAACGTATTCACTCTGATGGGTGAATTATTCTCAAAAAGAGTTTAGACACTGCTATCAGTTAGAGAAGGCTGTAAAGGAATTTACATTTGCATGTTCTTAATGCTCTCAAAGAAAGTAAATTCTAAATTTCATTGGAGAGGGCGGTGAATTGGAGATGTGTTTGCTGTGCTGTGTGGTTAGGCTGGAGGGAGCTGGGGCTTCCCTGACATCTCCCCCAAACTGAGGGCATCCATCCTCTGCTTCCCTTGTGGCACTGAGCTCCTGATCACTCACCTCTCTTAGCTCCATGTAAAGAGTCAAACTGTTGAAATGGTTGGGGAGGACTGTTTAAGAAACTCTTCACATCACAAATTGCACAGTAATGAAGTTCTTTGCAAGATACATAATGAAGAGCTTGCAGGTTTCTGTCGGCAGCTAAGTAAATCTGTAATTATCAGCTCTGCAAGGTAGAAATTTAGGATGTAGAAGGCTGATCTGGTGCTATAAATACATTGGTGATAGTGTAATATAGATCACATATGCCTCTCTTGAAAATTAAAGTGCTCCCATTATTGCTGCCTAAGCTGTGAAGTCTTAGCCCAGGAAAGCTGAGAAGGTGCCCTGGCTTGCTGGTCATTCCTGCCAAGTTCACACAGACTCCTCTGGGTGCTGTTCAGTGGAGAGGCAAGGGACCAGTGGAAACTGAGAGCAGGGTCAGACCTTTGCTCCTCCCAGAAGGAACTGAGGAACAACTGGTGCCATTCAGGGCTGCAGCAGCCTTTTGGCAGAAGACTTCTTCCTTTTTCTTTTTCTGTCTCACTGACACTAAAGCATTCATTCTTGATATTCCTGCCCAGTTAATGACTACTTGTAACAGCTCTCTCTTCCTGAGGAAGCTCAGAGGGGCCAGCCTAAGGCCAACCTCAAATTCATTGTCAGGGAGGCACTGTTGTGTGGGTTTGGGCCAGGACACAGAACATAAATAATGATTTCCTGATCCTGATGGGCAGAGGGCAGAAATCTGAGACCTTTCTTTGACCTTCTGCAAACTCAGCCACAAAAAGCAGATATTGCTGTTCTGTCAGAAAGGGAAGCAAGGTCCAGAGATATCTAATAAAATAACTTATATTCCTTGTTGAGACTCACCTAAAAGGAAACCTTTGCCCCTCAAGTGCTGAAGTCATGTTAAGAAGTCTGTCTTTTTTTTTTCCCCCAGTGATATTCACCATCTCTTTTCAAAGATTAGGTAAATATATAACTTTACCTCATATCACCACATCCCTGCTCTCCATCTGACTTTTCCTGTAGGTGACTGAACAAGGCATATGTGCTGTCAGGGTCTAATAGGCTTTTTATCACCTCTAGCTGGAAAAGAAGCTTTGTTCTAACCTACCTCGGGTTAGGTAGGGTTAGACCCCAGCACACAATGCTGTAACTCACCTGTGACTGCCTGCTGCTTTGGACAGGACTGAGAATCCACCCTGACCCTGCAGTGCAGAGGTCAAAAGCTCCAGCAGCACCTCCTTACTCTGCACAGTCACTAAGAACCCTGCTCCTTTTTGGGCTGTTTTGGCTCTTTCCTCTCAATTTATGCAAAGAAACTTCCCTCTGTCTCATAGGACTTGCCAAGCACTTGTCCCAGTTCTGGTAATCATGTGTAAAGGGAGATGAATGCATCATAAAATACGTGTGGCTTGGAGAGGGTTTTTTGTCTTCTAAAGAGGTCTGCTTGCCTTCCCCAGAGCAAGGCACTTTGAGCTCTGTGGGTGAAAGAGCCCAGCACTGTGTAGAACAATGAAAGCACTGACACTGCCTGGGATAAAGCCTGCAGGATTAGGCAGGCCTGAGATAATTATCGTTTTCCAGCAGAGGAAAGAGGCAGCAAGCTGTGTGGACTTCTGAGTTTTATCTGTTCTCTTTTTGCCAGCAGAGGAGGAACTTTCATGCTCAGTTAGTACGAAAAATATGTAATGAAACTCTGCAGCAAGTAACTTAGGAGCTGAACAACTCATTAGCACTTCTGTCCTCCAATTATGCCCCAATTTGCGCACCCCGCCAGGTGCTGGTTAAATCCTCCTTTATTTTGTGTCTCCATCCATTCCAGCAGCAACCACTGGGATGCCTTTGGGGGTTATCTGGGCTGCTCCCACAGAGCTGTGCCTGGCTGGCAGTGCAGGCTGGAGCTACCTCTGAGCACAGGGTGCTGCCCACAGCTGTGTGGCTTCAAAGATTGCCACTACCAAAGGCTGTCCTCTCCCTGCCCCCAGGGTTGTGATTTGCAGAGCAGCAGTGACAGAATCACAGCGTGGCCGAGGCTGGAAGTCACCTCTGGTCCAACAGCCCTGCTCAGAGCAGGGTCAGAGGGAGAGGGTTGCCTGGGGCCACATTCAGGTTTTGGGTATCCGCAAGGATGGAGACACCACAGCCTCCCTGGGAAACACGTTCCAGGGTTTGCCAGAGAGATCAAACATAGGATAAAAAAAATGCCATACTTTTTCTCCAGTTTGAATGGATTTTCCAATATTTCAATGAGTATCTCTTGTCCTGTCGCTGAGAAGAGCCTGCCTTAGTGTTTTTTACTGCTTCCATCAGATATTTAGATGCATTAAAAAGGCACCACCACCCCTGAGCCTTCTCTTCCCAGCCTGAGCAAACCCATCTGTCCCAGCCTTTCCTCATATGAACAATTCCAGCCCTTTATCATTTCTTTGGCCCCTCATTGGACTTGCTCCAGTATGTACTAGCCCAGAACGGGACAAGCAGTGCTGCAGCCCTGTCTCCCCAGGGCTGAGCAGAGGAAATTGATCCCCTCTTGTGGCTGCTGGTGGTGGTCCTCTAGCAATACGTGTTGCTGGAAATATTTGCCTTCTTTACATCAAGGGCACGTGGCTGGTTCATGTTCAGCTTGGTATCCACCAGCACCCAGGTCCTTTTCTGCAGAACTGCTAAATCTATGTATTGCTCTGTTTTGCCAGAGAGATACAGGTAAATGAAAACGTTCTTATCAGTAGAGTGGTTTTGCCTTTGTTTTTAGCACAGGCCCTTTGGTCAGAGCCTGTGAAGGAGTTACCCCTGAGGGGCTGTGCTTGGAGAGGGCTGTAACCCTTGAGCCCACCCAAGCTGTGATGTCCCAGGTGCTGCTCCCCTCTTCCAGCAGTGTTGGGTGAATGGTTCCTGCTGTCTGTGCAAACGTGGTGTGTGCCTCAGCCTGCTGTTAGAGCCCTGAGCTGGCACTGAGCTCACGGGCAGGTCCACGAGGCAGAGCTCAGCACTGCTCAGGCCCTGGGAGCAGGGGAGCTGTGTCAGCCCAGCACAGCCCTTCCTGCAGGGCTAATCAGCCTGTGCCTGGCTTGTCACTGCTCTCCTGGTGCCACACCTGGAGCTAGTCTGGGTAGGGATGGAGTGCACTGTGATCATTGCCTGCTGTAAACGTGCCTGTCGGTTGCTGTTTCACTGAGGCTGGATTCCACGGCAGCGCTTGGATACTTAACTCTGTGCCACCAGCAGGAATTAAGCATCCAGCTCTGCCTGAGGAGCTGGTCCTGGGGCTCTTAGGTCCGTGTTGCTCAAGAGATGCTCAATATGATTCAGTGCATATAAATCACCATTGTTCTCTTTATCTGGAAAAAGGTTGCTTTGGTTTACACAGCTCGGGAGCTGGCACGCTGTTTGGGAAGGGGAGCGCTCGCCTCCCCTCCCGAGGCCCGGGGCTGTGTCTCACAGTGATCTGTATTCCACTGCAGCACGGAGTTTTTTCAAAATTTGGGAGCCATTTACAACTTCAGTGCCATGCTGTGACATGATGCATTGCTTTGTAAACAGGGCCTTAAACAACTGAGGTCTTAAATCCATAAACTGACTGAGGCTTGGCAACACTTGGAAAATCTCTTTGCCAAATAACATGCCTTACAGTACCCTCCAAACAAGATCTGACTGAAATGCTCAGGTTCCTTCTGACACTCTACCAAGACATTATGAGACTTCCTAGGGCTTATTTCCCCTAAAAATAATAAGAAAAACGTATTTGTGCTGTGTGTAAAGCAATGCATCTGAAATACATGACACGCTCGCTTCTTCTGATGTTTTATTTCCTCTAGGATAGAGTCCTTTTTTAAAAAAATAAATGATTGCTATCAATTTTGCATTTGGAACCTGCTTGCTAAGACATCCCCTAGACATAACATCCTCCCTGAGACACTTCAGCATTTGTGCCTCTTCTCTTCCCCCTCGGCTCCCTGACCTCCAGATGGAGCCAAGTGGGAATGGTTGCTGTAGGCACCGATACATCTTCTGTTATTTTTGTAGACACACTTCAATTCATCTGCTTTCAACAGTTGGGGTTGTTTTTCCCCTCCTCATCACGAAGACATGGCTGTATTTTTCTGCAGCTTTACTTTTCACTAAGGCATCCGCACGACCATTCTAATTTATCATTTCACAGCACTTTGCTGCTTTTAAGCAGGAAGTTGTCCAGGAGCAGTCGTGTTTGTCAAGTGATGTGGCTGCCTCACAGAGAGCTCTAACTGCTGTCCAGGCTCTCGGTAATGAGCCTTCTCCAGGCTTGATTCGTGTGGTTACATGTGCTGCTGCTCTGCATTCTTCTTTAAGGCACATGCTTGTGTCTTAAAAGCAGGGGGGAAAAAAGTGAGAATTGAAGAAGCAGAGTTTTCTGACATAGGTTTGATTTGGTTTTTGGCTATAAAATCCTCAGTCCTGTAAATTCTGCCTGTTCCAAAGACACAACACTGAAAGCTGACCCTGCAAGTGCTCATGGCCCCACCAGCCCTGAGGTGCATGCAGCAGTTTGGTTTTGCTGCTGCAGCCACTTGAAAAGCAGCAGCTCCTAAGTGGTCATGGCCAGTCATGGTCTCGTCGTGACCATGTGCCAAATTGAAGTGCATTGTAAAATCTGAAAGAAAACAGGAATTTTAGGGCAGCAAAAGCTCTGCACACTGGCTCAGTGTGTGCAAAAAATAATAAAGAACATTTTCTGGGTACACCTGCATGTCATCCAGAATGGAAGCAGTTAATAACCCAATTACTTCACAGCATCCTCTTCGCCTTCCGTTTCCATTCTCTTTTATAGCAGTCTGAGAGCTGTTTCCAAAGTGCCCAGACGTCCTTAGAGCTACCTGTGAATCATAAATCTGCAGTCAGTGTTCTCTGAAAGCCAGCAGACACAGATGATGTCAAATAAACTGCGGCCTTTTGCACCAACACCTCTCAACATTTATGTTCGTCCTTAAATGACTTTATGGAGTTGAGGAAGGAGTAGAATATTTTGGAATTTTTGTTGTTAGGCTTTGTGTTGCTCATTACACACCCAACTTCTCATGTAACAGGAACGTGTTCTGTGGGGGTTCAGAGCCCACCTGGCACTTGAGGAAAACCAGGAGGTAATACCCAGGGAGTACAAAGCATGTCTGGAGGTGGGACAGTTTTAGAGCTTTGTTATGGACACAAAGTCAAATCTATCATACATTAGTTATCATTTGCTGAGCAGAGAGAGCGAATCAGACCTCAGCTGATGATTTGGGATGTCTGTATCATCCCAGCCAGCACTGCTGGCTGAATGGCTGCAAGAACCCGTCTGTGCTTGGGGCCACCTAACTGTGGAGGTCACTGGCAGAGCCCGATTTGGGGCCAGCCCAGCAGTGCCCATCCTGTCCCTTTGCCATTCCTCCCCCCAGCTCTGTCACTCGGTGCTTTTCTGCACACCCACAGAGTGAGCCTTGTCTCAAAGGGGACACAATTCTGTTCAGCAACACATCTCTTTGGTTCTTTCTGTGCATGCACTTGTGGCACCTGAGTGGTCATTGGACCAGCAATCAGTGCCCCACGACTGGAGATGGAGACTTTTCGGAGCTGTTGTTTCATTTTGGCATGCGCTACACGAGAGAGCAGCAGGGTGGAAAGGGCGTTCTTCCCTCCCGCCGTTCTTCCTTCAGATTCACTTCTAGGCTTTGATCCTTGGCTGCCCAGGATATGATAACGACCACTGCCAGCCTTTGACAGATGAGCAGGAGGTTCTCGGGGAGGAGGATACACTGAATGGTGAGTGAGAAAGGCTTTATGCAAACTGGTTTTCACTTCCACGTCCCCTGCGGTGGGCTCCACGGAATTTATTCTCCGTAAGGGCCTCTGATGCCAAGATATGGCTAACCTGGAACATTTCCATCCCTCCCTCAAGCTGCACAGTGTTTGCAGGGGCGTGAGAGCAGCTGTGGCCTCTGATGCTGGAAGTCCTGCTTGCTCCTGAGGCTCCTGAGCAGCTCCTGCCTGTCTCACAGAAAGCTGAGATGCAAGCAGCCCCTCCTGGGGCTAAAGCAGGGGCTGTTCTGAAAAGTTTCCTTCCTTGGGCCAGGGAGGGGGCCTGGTGTAGCCCAGATTTGGCCACTGGTACTTCTTGAAAATGCCAGTAGACAAAAGCGTGTTGGCAGGCAGATATTTGCTGCTTCCCAGGCTCTGTTTCTCAGAGTGTACAAACCTGATTAGAATGATAAAAAAGCAGGAAAATTTACAGACAGAGAACACAATAACAGAATTACATTTGAAAAAAAAAATTATGGAGATTTTGTAGAAAATCTGTAATTTGCCTGAACAATGTGAACAAGCAAATCACCTTCTGACTTCACCTTCTATCTGACTCATTATGTCTTATTGAGAACTGAATTGTAAGTCTTCCTTGTTCAAGCATGATTAAGACTTGCATGTCTCTTGTTGGCAAGATTTCCTATTGAGCAGAGTAGCAGCCAAAGAAAATGATGGTACAATTTTATGTGATTAGGACAAATCCTTAAAAAATCTGGGCAATTTTCAGTAACTATGTCAAGACAGTAACTAAAACAGAAACTTTGACACTTGTCAAAGCTTCATTGTTGGACCAAACAAATGCTTCTAATTGGTTGAGTCAAATTGTGTTTATTCATATCTCTGTGTTTTCTTCAGTTTTGGTTTTTTCTTGTAAACATCTGTTATTTTTCTGTTACTGCTTACGTAGTCTTGTCATGCACATTTCCAAGAGTGAAAACATAGCTCATTCCTCTTCATCTTCACTTAGGGGTCTTCTGCCCAATTAATTTTTTCTTGTAATTTTCTTTTCTTTATTACTTTTCAAATAAATTCACAATAACAATTGGGAAATACTTAGGATAAACCAGTAGGGTTTACAGAAAAGCTTTGCCTTGGAGACCTTGTCAAGCGTGGTGTGAGTGTTCTGTACATCCCAGAGACGAGAAGGAGAAAAACAAAACCAAGTCTGCAAATGAGCTCTTAAGCTACTCCCTTCTGCAGCAACTGGAAATGTTAACATTTAGCTCAAGGAAAAAAATTAAAGCAGACACTAAAGGAAAGGAAAACATAAATGATTTGTAGGTTTGCTAACAGCCTTTGAAGGCATGAACAGGGCTGGGTTATGGACAGGCAGTGGAAATGCAGAGAGGGAGTTTTGTGGCTGGCTCAGGCCCTGTCCTCGTCAGTCTCTTCTGGCGTGGGATGAGCTCACCAGGGTGTGCTAGAAAAGCCTCAGGCTGTTGAGTTTCCTCCATCTGTAAAAAGTCTTAATCCTGTTTACTTCTTCGTGGATGTCTGCACCTGATTTTTCCTGTGTTTCTCTTGGAACCAGCCTGGGTTTGCAAACACAGGGCTCTGCTCCCTGCCTGTTGGCAGATCAGGGGTTCCTTTGTTTCAGGTGACTTTGTACTGTTGGCCAAGAGCTTCCCTTTCTTCCTGAGCACCTCGTAGTCCAGCTTGAGCTCATCCTTCTGTGTGGGACCCCCTCCAGGGGCCTCAGAGTGCCCCAGGGGAAGGGCAGGACCCGAGATGGTCACAGAGGGGACAGCTGTCACTTGGGTTTGTTTGCTGCTAGCACCGGACCAGTATCAGCCTCTGCAAAAGCCTTTTTTGGTCAATGGGATTTGCAATCAATATGCTAATTAAATCAACTTCTCACACACATTTCTTTTGTCGCACCAGAGGGAGCTTCTTCCAGTCCAGCTCCTGAGTTTTTCTCTGGGACGTGGCTGCTGCTGTGTTATTTCTGCATTTTTGATGGGCAGGTTCATGATTGCCCCTAGTAATAAATTCCTCTCAAATCTCAGGTTGCTTTCTGAATGAAATTGCTATTACATGTAAATATTATATATCTCTTCCTTCATTTTATCACCTTCTGCTTTACATGTCTGTCTGATGACTCAGTGCCTTGTTATCACAGCTGCTGTTTCTTTTCTCCAGTAATAATTATCAATTACCTGGTTTCTTCTGGCAGTTTGGTTTTGTCATCTTTCATATTTTTCTGTGTTACCCTTCATAATTCTCTAAACAAATTTTAATACCAGAAATTGTTAGTTGCAGTTTACACATTTCCCTTTGATCCAAAATGTCACAGGCTAAATATTTAAGTTAGACCAAGATGTCCAGAAATATTTAGTGTCATTTTAATTTTAGAGAAAAATTTAAATGCTTTTACTCCATTTTGCATCACCCTCCTCTTTTTTTTTAGCATGAAGAGTCTGAAAACACTTACTACATTTTTTTAAAAATTTGAAATCAATGAAATTGTCGTGATAAAAATATTATGCAGCTGCATGAGCTGCTGAAAAAATATATTGCTGTGTCCTTCTCCAATCCAATATTCTCCTTTGAAGTGAAATCCCTTGCAAAACTAAGGCCAAACTCAACCTGGAGAATCACCTGCAGAAGTGTCCTGACCTGGGCTGTCAAATAACTCTGGCTTCTTTTATTTTTTAGCGTGGAGACTGGCTCAGCAGTGTATTTCTTCAGCATCACTTCATGGCTTTCGTAATTTTACCCAGGTTATTTTTTAAAGTGTTTTGGTGAGACATAGGAGCAGAGTTGCAATGTTTTTGATCACTGCCTGCCTCACCCAGCAGTTGGCCAAGATAAAATGCCACTTACTGCATTTTTTATCCTGTTAAGTGCATGATTCGTAGAGGAGCAACAAAGGTAAAACTTGTAGGGAAAAAAACAACAACAAAAAACCCAACAAACAAAACCCTGTGAGTAAATATTTGCACAAATGAGCACAGAGCAGGTGTGTGTCGTGCTTTGAGGAGAGCTGAGATCCCAAGGATGGTGTGAAGGTCAGCCCAGCAGGGAGCTGTGGATGAACCTTCAGGGTGAAATATTTTTCCTGATATAGAATCATGGAATCTATGAGATATATATATATATATATAAAATATCATAATTTTCTGTGTTGTAACTCATGTCCATCGCTGTGAGTCCTTCTGCCAAGATTTAGCTCCTTCTCCTGGCAAGGTTTAACAAACAACCATCGATGTGTTACCGCCACCACTCCAGTCCAAAGAATAAGCAGAAGGGCTCTTCTTGAGATGGAGTTATTTAAAATGAGCTCCTTAAAGGTATTATCATGCATTGAAGTGTGAATTGGAGTCTACAAGCACTGTAACCTCTCGAGTAGGTGCTCTGAGCTCCCCACACGCTCTGCGGAGCTGTGGGAGCCTGACGCAGCACGTGCAGCTGCGAGGGCAGCAGCGGTGAGCACAGCGCACTGTGCACAACAGCCTGTTTTAAATGACCTGCAGAAGGCCCAAGAAGGAAGTTAAAGCTGGAATTTGATTAGGTGTGGGCATTTCCAGAAGAGAGAGGTGCAAACAGTTGGTGCAGATAGGGGCAGGCTGTTCTCAGGTACCCTGAGGAAAGCCCTGGGTGCGAACCAGGAGTGGTGAATACGAGATGAGCAGTTTCAAACTGGCTTTTCATCATGGCTGGCTCATTTTAAAAAGCTGAGCTGGGTTTTCCTGGGTGTTTAATGTTTGCAGTATCTATTGATTTCAGCTGGTGTTGGTGCACGCTGGCCTGCTTCAGAAGCGTTGGAGCAGCTGCTGTGCCGAGCCACACGCACGGAATTGCTGAGCACAAAAACGTCACAGGTTCCTTGGCTTCCCTGCCCTCACCCAGCTCCCTGCCTCTTGCCTTATCCTTACACTGCAATGCCCTTAGGACAGAACATCTCTTGTGCTGTGTGCAGCAGCTGAGTGATAAAGATCCTGGCTGCGCCTGGTGCTTCTAGGAATTACTGCAAAAAGCCCCCCCAATTATTTATTAATACGGTATGCATCAATGCAAGACACTTCATTGGCTGTAATAGGCTTTGGATCAGTTTCCTCAGCACCTCTGGCCTTCTTGGGTTCCATTATTCATGAGGCAGCATGTTTAATTCAGAGTTAGGGAGTGCCAATGGGATGAGTGCACCTTGTGCTTTTATCCACGGGTACAGAAGTGATCCCTGAGCTTGGGCCCGCTGCCTCTCCGCGGGTGGGAGCACGGCAGAGCCCCCCCTGAGCATGCTCCTGCCTGTATGAAGCAAAGGGGGAGTTTTTCCACCCAGAGAGGGTGATTTTCTCTCTTTTTGGGCTCACCTTGAGCCTAAATGGCAGCTCTGCCCACGGACTGCCAAGCCAGCAGAGCAGTTTACCAGGGCAAAGCAAGGGTCCTGCTCTGCTCCATCCCATTGTCATTCAGGGGCAATCTTCTTGTCAACCTTCCATTATCTTTTCCCCAGCTTTTACCTAAAGATAAAAAGAAACAGCTTATAATTCATTACAGTTCATTAAAATGAAAATAAAATTTATTTTGCATCAAAATGAAAAAATATGACTTGTTCATTATTAGCATATAAATGGTATTTTTTATGTCACTCTGCCACAAAATCACTTACATTTTCAATGATCACAGCACACAAAATTAATTTTTGATAGCCTTTTGTGATTTGGTTGAAAATTCTCATTTCTTTTTGTGCATTAACAGCAAACTGTATCCACTGCTATTCATACCAAATTTTAGATAATGAAGCAATTAAAAATACATGGATTGAAGATCTTATCTCATTTTTCCTCTGGCCTATTTCTGCTTCATTATTCATGAAGGAATATGTTTAATTCAGAGTTAGTAATTGCAGATATATCTAGTATAAATTGTGCCTTATATTCTTTTACCCAATTTTAATTTATTTTAGCAAATAGATCTATGGGGAAAAAAGAGCAGGAAAGACAAAAGGGCAAAAACTACATCTCGGTGTCGCCAAACAAAACCTTACAGGTCTATTGCTTGTAAAGTATGTCTGCAGCTCGGGGAAAAGTTGATGCAGTGAAGCTCTGTACTTGGCATATTAATAACCTGGCATTCGTATCAAATGGCTGAATTAAATTATTCTGATTTGAGGCAGTTTGAGAGCCCTCATGACTCTGTTACTGTTGTTCTGCTGCTTTATCCACAAAGCCAAAAAGTCCCAAACCAGTGAAAAGCAGAAATAACGGGGATATAAAAGTAGAAAATAGCAGAGTCAAAATAAAATTAAGGTGTTTTAGGCAAAGCAGAGGAACTTTCAGTTGCCAGAAAGTGCAAATGAGTTTGGCTGGTGTGTTTCCATGTGCCTGCAGTGAGATGTGTAACAGCTCGATGATGTGCTCAGACCCTGAACACATAAAAATCATGTGAGCTGTCACTGGGTTTGGGATCCAAGGAAATAAAAGCCAGGAGGTGCAGCAGAGGGGGTGGGAGGGGGCTGCCAGAGGCTGCTCCTGGGCCAGCTGGCTCCTGCCTTCCCCTCCCTGCGGGCTCAGGGGGCTGGGGCTGGGAGGGCAGCAGGGAGTGGGAGCTGCCAGGACAGGGATGGGATGGGAGGGCAGCAGGGAGTGGGAACTGCCAGGGCAGGGCAGGGCAGGGCTGAGAGGGCAGCAGGGAGTGGGAGCTGCCAGGACAGGACAGGGCTGGGCAGGGCTGAGAGGGCAGCAGGGAGTGGGAGCTGCCAGGACAGGGCAGGGATGGGATGGGAGGGCAGCAGGGAGTGGGAGCTGACAGGCCAGGACAGGGATGGGATGGGAGGGCAGCAGGGAATGGGAGCTGCCAGGACAGGACGGGGCTGGGGCTGGGCAGCCAGCACAGCCCAGGGTGCCAGGGCAGCTGTCCCCAAAAGCCAGCCCAAGAGGGGCCGGGCCAAGGGCCTGAGCTGGGCACAGCTGAGGGTTTGGATGGTGCCCCTAAACCAGCTCTTCATGGGCAGGTCTGACAGGGCTGATTTCAGCCAGGAATTGTGAGGGGTGGCTGTTGGTTGCTGCAGTGCCAGGGTCCTCTTGCTGGGCTGTAACACAGCAATCCCCTTGTCCTGAACCTCCTGCAGAAGGAAAGAGGGGCATGATGTGGGCGAGGCTCCAGCTGCTCCTCTGACCATGTGTCAGAGTGCTCTGGAAGAATCTTTTGTTTTAATTGCAGAGGACACAGCCCCAGACCTTCCTTTATACCTGTGGAACTTTTTGTATGAACGCCTCAGACTTGAAATAGAGTTTGTAGAATTAACAGTTTGGATTTATTAAACATCGTGATCAGCATTTCTGGTGTAATTATTAATGCAAATATTTCTGCCCAGTTATTTGATTAAATGAATAACTTGCAAAGTGATGCATAGCCTTTTCTGTGTAGTCCTTGATTCATAATTTCAATAAGTTAATTAATTACAATCTTATTTTCTCTCCTAATGAATTCTGGTTAGCTTTGATGGCTTTGGAAGCCTTAAACATGTTGTGAATGATTCTCAGTGAAAGTTTCAGAGAGTTTTTGTGTTCTGCAGGAAATAGCTTTCACAAACTCTCTGTTGTCTTTTGGTACAGAGCACTAACAGAAGTTCTGCCTGCCTTGTGTGCCCTGTGAGGAAAATCCCTCCCTCCAGAGATGAGTATCACTGTCTGTCCTGGATGGCACTGCCAGGCACTGCTTTCCAGGAAATGACAGTGCATTCAGCTGCTCTGCCCAGCCAGAGCTGCACTGCCCTGGGTGAGCAGCCCCTGGGAGCTGTGCCAGCAGAGCCTGCGAGGCCACGCAGGGAGTCTGACCTGCCTCTGTCTGCAGTGTCACCCCTGTGACCCCCAGCCCAGGCCTGGTGTGCTACAGCTGCCCGTGAGTGCCCCGAGTGCTTTCAGAGCCTGCACAGGTTGAAACTTGCTGTTCACCACACGCTGGTGAAATTAAATATAAGGCAAAATTCTTCCAAGTGCATGACATCTGCTTTCCTGGAATCCTGTCTTTGCTAAGTTCACTAAAAGCAGATTTCCTGGAAGTGGAGCTGGTGCACAGAGAAGGAGTTTCCAGCAGGGCTGTGCTGGGGAATGGCTGTGGCTGTGCTGGGGCTGACCTGCACGGGGACAGGGGACAGGGGACATCAGGGTACTGCCAAACTGACAGTGGAACCTCTGTAGGAGGAGCTGCCTTCTCACCACATGGCCCATGCCTTCCCCACTTGGGCACGGTGGTTCGCTTGCTTCTACAGTTTGACCTTGATTTTTTTTTTTTCCTGTACTGTGTCGTGTTTGGATTTGGTCCTTTATCTTTTACTGTGTCTTTCCAGATTTAGGCTGATTTTGGAGAAAGAAGGTGGCAGGCCATGTGTTAGCAGATTGTTCCATTGTCTCAGACCATTCTCCTCAATCCCCTCCTCCTTTTCCTGTCTCCTTTTTTGCCACGTGAGTGTTTCTGATCTCTGCCTTGCCCCCATCACCGCAGTTTGCTCCCTTTCCACTGTTCCACTTTCCTCCATCCTTTTGTGGGAGGGTGGCCTGAGAGAAAACCCCACTGAGCTCAGAGCACTCATCTCCCTGCCCTCCACTGGTGCTGCAAAATAGGTGGCAAAAGCAGTCCCAGCAGGCGTCCTTGAGAGAGACCTGGAGGCTGGAGATAGAGAGGCTCAGACTCTGGGCTAATAACCATCTCTAATTAAGAACTGGGTAATTCAGATACCCATCAGACACACTATCTGATCATAAGCATGAGCCTGGCACAGGCCTGGATCTTCCCTCCTCAGTGTCCTACCCTGCTAGGAACGGTCATCTAAGCAGTCCCACAAAGCAAGGCTTCATCAGCTTCGCTTCATTAGAAACTAATTAGAACCATCACCCCAAGCTGGAAAGATACCTTTGAAGTACAAATATTTCCTCAGCTTTTCTTAATCAAGGCTTTCTTTTTATGCCCCCTATAAATGCTGATTCCAGCCAGCACATGAACTAGAAATCCTGGAAGGCTGGGAGGGAAAAACTCTTCCTGCTGTGTTTCCAATTGGATGAAAACCAAAAATCCATTGGAAATCTCATGATTTCCAGCAAAATGTACTAGCCAAGAAAATCTGGAGAAGTTGCAAATAAGCATCCAGATGTCTGGATAAATCCCTGAATTTAAAAAAAAAAATCTTTGGAGGTTTGTTTGTTCTTAATACAGAGAATAAAAACTTATTTATCAATATTGGTAAACTCCTCAAAGCACATGGTGCCTAAAAGGGAAAGAATTAGCTGTGCTGTTTGTGTTGATAAGCTCATGGGCCTGGGGGCTTGTATGGCCTGGGTAAACAAATATTCTAACAGGAAAGCAAATTGTGAAAGGCAACTTAGGAAGGTAATCTGTGCAAAAGAGAGAGGGATGCATGCACAGCTTTGCTCACCTCTCCCACGCTGGTCAGGGAATGTCCCCCACGTGCAGCCCAGCACTGTCAGCGTCAGGAGCAGAGTGCAGGGACACCAGGGTTCCCTTTCCCTCGTGCAGGGCAGGGACACCAGGTCCTGTGCCACTGTCCCCTTTCTCTCGTGCACCAGTGGTCAGGACAAGGGGGTGGCCTTATCTCTCCTGCATTCCACACTGCCCTAAGTGGTCGGAGGTGGAGAACGTTACCTGAGGTAGAGATCCAGGATGGGGCCTTTATTCACACATTTTCAAGATGCCTCCCACAAATTCAGTGCAGAGTAGCTCAGATCTCTGAAGAGCAAGCTCTGTGACGTGGCCTTGCTATTTCTAATGTTTTTGTTGTTTTCTCTCTGCATCTTTATTAACAGCGCTCTGTCAAGGCTGTTGCATCAAACGCTGATCTGCCTTGGCAGAGGGAGCAGGGTGAAGGGCAGGTGTCACCCCATGCCCACGTAATTCTCTGGCGACACCTCCCTAACTGTTCCCCAGGCTCCCAGGAAAGACACCTGGAAGGAGATCCTGGTGCTGGGATGGCACAGAACTGCCCTGCTAGCTGAAGCACGGCAGGGAGGAGAGCTGCACCCCTGAATTTCCTGCCTGGAAACCTGCCAGACAAGAGGGAACCTCAGCCAGCCGTGCTGCTCTCCTGTCGAGGCACCGTCTGCTCGTTCACATTTACCAGGTGGGAGCTACTTAGCATTCCACAGCAGTTCTGCAGGCTGAAGCCTACTGACCTGTGGGGAAATCACCCAAAGGGCATTTTATAGCACTTGAAGCTTCATCTATGCCTAGTGATGAGCTCACTGCTCTAGTTTTGAAGGTGCTTCCTGCAGTGATTCTTTCATGCAATTGCCACTTCATGGCACAGTTTCAATTTCTAAACATTCTGGGATCCCCTTGAAATGGCCTTAAGGGAAGTGGCAGGTTCTGAAACTCTTGATGCCCTCTTGAAAGCAATTCAGATGCCAAATGTTGGTCTCAGTATTGGGAAAGGAGCAGAGGGTTCTGCCTGGCTTGGTGGTGACTGATGGAGAAGGGGTCTGACCCCTGAGGGTGTTTGAAAGGGAGAATACGAATTGCTGTTTCTGTGAAGGGCGTGATGAGAGACACAGGCGGGCAGGGCATTTCTTTCTTTGGCTTCTTGTTTTTGATTCAGCTAAAGGCACTGGGAAACTTCACTGGCAGACAAGGAAAAACCTACAGCAACCTAAGTGAGCCACGTAACCCTGGCAGCTGCCTTTCTGAATATTTCACACTTCCCACTGCAAAACCTCACCCCACCTTCCTGAGCGGGGCAGCCTACCCACAGCCCAGGTTCACGGGGATGCTCTCAAGTTTTGAAACGTTAATCTCCAGTAACTCTGTTCCTCCTGAGCAGAGGCATTGCTCCCTGCCCTTTCTCTGTGGCTTTCCCACTGCGTTTCTCCCGAGGTCTGCCCTTGCTTGGGTGAAAGTCGCTGGCAGGGGCGGCGTGGGGGGCTGCTGGCAGACATCTCGCAGGACACGTCCCCTCGGAGCAGGGCACATCCCTGCCGTGCTCTCCCTGCCCTGCAGAGCCTGCAGGGCCCGTGTGGCTCCGGCTGGCACCGCTCGGGCTGGCACCGCTGGGGCCGGCACCGCTCGGGGTGGCACCGCTCGGGCTGGCACCGCTCGGGCCGGTCCCGCTCGGGCTGGCATCGCTCGGGCTGGGCCCGCTCGGGCTGGGCCCGCTCAGGCTGGCATTGCTCGGGCTGGCACCGCTCGGGCTCGCATCGCTCGGGCTGGCACCGCTCGGGCCGCGCCGGGAGGGGACCGAGTGCGCCCGATGAAGTGCCCCAGACAGAACCTTCCCACAGCCCCACTGCTCCTTCGTGTTCTCCTGGCTTCGTAAAGCACCTTGACTTCAAGGGATCTGCTCACTGCGTGCGCGAATTTGGCTTGGACATCTGTAACTTTTGCTCGCAAGTTTTAATTTTGGCAGAGTTCATGCGTGGGTTTTTAAATTTTTTTTTTTAATTCTCTGGCGAAGGAAATGTTTGAGGCTTAAATTACACGGTCACATTAACAGCAGTCTCTGCGTTAACTACAGTAGCTGGTGGGCTGTGGAAGGTTTGCTATAAATCACCTCAGCTCATGGCACTCACTGCCAGCTGTTGCTGCAGGACAGCCTGGCACCCGGGGTGTGTGCCCTGGGGGGGAGGAGTGGGACCTGCCCATTTTGGTTCAATCAGAAATATTTTTTTTTTCCTCCCTCTTCATCAAGGGCTTTTAATATGAGAGCTGAGACAGGCATTTGCAACTTTTTATTTTTCCCAGGGTTGAACCTTATGTTTCAACATGAAATTTTTAATCCAGCAGTAATGGCTGGGTGTTGCCTGGACCTCCAGGGACTGCTGGCATGTGTTTCTCCAAAACTGATGTGCCTGTTGCAAGCAATTGTTCTCTGAAGTCTGTTCAAGCTCTCAGCTTGTTCTCCACACAACCTCACAGTGCTTCAGCTGCTTCTGTGATGGAAATGCTCAATGCCACGTTAATTAATGCATCACCTGGTCAGTTCTTTGTAGTCTTCCTTCCACCTGGCCCTACCCTTGTCTCCTCTCCTCTCTTCTCTCTGGGTGGTGACCCCTCTGGCCTGCCTCCGTGGATCTGCGTGTGCACCAGTCATGACACTGCTCCTACAAAAACAAAGCCTGGGAAAACACCAGAGCCCCCCAACCACGTGTGCCCTGGGAGGCCTCCAGCTCGCTCTCAGTAGGTGCTGGGGCAGTGAACAGCACACCCAGCTGCCTGTTCCCTCCTCCTCGTGTCCCTCACCCCCACTCACACATGAGCAGTTACCTGCCCGTGGTGCTGTGCCCATCCAAAGCCCAGAGGTCCCTGAACGTGTCACACACGGGAATAATTTTAGCACTAAGGGACTTTCCGGTCCAGTTTGAACTCTCTGTCACTCCAAGAAGAACTCAGGAAGGATCCCATGGAAGTTCTCACTTCTGTGGGTATTCTCAGGTCTCCATCAGGAGGGGCACTGGGATCTCTCCAGGCCCTTACATCAGCCTGGCAGGTGACTCACGCTGGGTGTCTGCACTTGCTGTCAGCAAGGAGGAGACGCCTGGGCTGGGCAGCTTTGCTCAGCCTCATCCTCCCAGAGTGAGAAAAGAAGGCTGAGCAGCTCGTGGTGTCACTCCAGTGGGTTCAGGAGGGCGTATCCCAGGGGATGTCTGTGGGGCGGATCTTGTCTACGTGGTGTTGGATAAAATTAAGAAGCGGTCAGATACTTTTCTTCATCCCCTATGACACACCACCTCCCACCCTCTCTTTCTTCTTTCATCTGTGGAAATTTAAAAATCTCACTGTTAGATTTCACTGAAAGCAAATTGATTTTTCCTAGAATCATAAAAAATGGAGGCTAAAAGGGAATTCTGAGGTCACTGTTTTCAACCCCTTGATCAAGGCAGGTAATTTTAAGTGTCGAACTCTACTCTTGCCACAGAGCTGCAGTGGGAGAGAGCTAAGAAGCCTTGAGAACACTACCAGGAGATTTCAGTGACCACTGAAAAGGGTCATAAATAACTAACTGATACTAACTTTTGAATGGTCCTCCCTGGTCTGAGCTCCTGAGCCCTGCTCCAGTGTCTCCTGCTGTACAAAGGGGGTTTTGATATTTTCTCTTGTCACCAGAATGGTGTTGGAGTTCATACAGGTGAAGTGTTCAGTTGGCTGCTGCTGGTTACCCTTTGAAGCTGCAGTTGTGCAACAGCCCTTTGAAAATCTGTTTGGGGACAGAGTAATTTCTCCTTGGACCCCAGGATCATTTAGGAAGGTGGTGTGAACACACTGCACAACTCCTGCTTCAGGCACTGATTCCAAAGGAGAGATTGAGTTTTTTATGACATAAGCTATTTTTTTACATTCCGTTGTCGTTCCCTGCTCCATTATTAGCTTGACCTTTCTTCCCCATTTCTAATTTGTTCCCAACCTTCCTCTGTAAAAGAAAAAAACTCCTCTATGAAGAGTTACCATGATGAACTGTGATTTTTCTGCCCACAGCCCCTCTCCTTCCCCTGAGGATGCCGTGCTAGGAGCCTTGCCGCGCCCTGGCGTGTCTGGGCTGAAGGTCTCCATGGCAGTGCTGAGACACATGCTTGTGGTGACCCTGTTCTGCACTGGGTGAAGCATTCAGAGGGCTCTGAGAGACCGTCTGCTCCTTCAGCACACTGAGTTACTCACTCGGGAGGTAGGCTGCAGTGCTTTTTGTTTAGAGAGAAGCCTGGCTTTGAATCCCAGAGAAATATCCCTGCAAATGGCCTGGGGCTGGTGGGGGAGCTCTGTGGGCACAGTCCCAGTGGAGACCCGTTTAGGTGATACCTGTTCATGACCCCTGGGATGCAGGGGGTGGAAGCAGGTGCACTTTGACGTCCCCACAAGAACACTTTATTGGGGATTTTTTCAGTTTCGAAGTGTGTGTAACTTACCCGTGTAAATGAAGAACAAAACGGAGGAAAGTCTGTGATGAAATATTTAAGTCCCTCACATCTTGGTGTTTTCATCTCGGTACCTCGGAGGGAAGCGGGCTGTGGGGGGCTGGGCTTTGCAGCGCGGGGTCGGTGCCCGCAGCCCGCCCCGGCCCGCAGTGATGCGCTGCTGCCAGCTGCTGCCAGCTGCTGCCAGCTGCTGCCAGCTGCATCCCGGCGCTCACAGCACAGCCACTTGTTGCCAGAAGCCTGAACTAATCAGCCCGGAAAATGTATTAGATTAGCGAGGAATGACAGTGACCCAGAGAATGAACTCTGGCAGAGGGGGTGGAACAGAATTTGGGCCTCTGCTTGTCCCCAGGAGAGTTTTGAAGTGTTTTATTCAGGAAAAAGCCTGCAACAAATGGCACCACAGAAAGGTGGGGACTGCCTGGGGGCTGTGAATTGGTGAGCATTAGTGTTGGATTTCCAGAGACATCTGTTTGTCCCATCCTCGGTCCCTCTGTAAAATTCAGTGGAGAGCATTTTACTGGTCCAGCTTTTTCAGCAGGTGAAAGAGAGGGTAAACAGGCACACAGCCCTGTGGAAGGACAAGCTTTTAGGGGACTACAATGGATGCAGAGGCCCCTGTGGCCTCAGTACCTGCTGCCCTCACCCTGTTCTTCAGCAGAGCTGCCCAGAGACAGCAGCAGCCAGCTCCAGTGAACAGATACGGACACTCTTTGCAGAGAAGTATGATAAGATGGGAGAAAGGAAATGATACCTTCCAGACCCTCTTTCTGCAAAGTCACAGAGGCAATTCAGAATGTCTGAAGAGTTTGAACCTGAGCTTTTTTTTCAGATGCCTAAGAGAGTTTTTCATTGATGGGGGTGTCTTGTCTCTACACGTGTGCGTGACTGCCAGCACCACAGAAAGGCTCTGCCTTGGGAGCCAGCAGAGACAACATCCCACACAGTACAAACGAGATGCTTGCACAATTCCCTGATGGGCTTACGGAAATCCACAGCAAAAAGCTTTCCCTCCCTGCCTCCTCCCAGGGCAGGCTGAGCCCCCAGACCGGGTTCTGAGCCGAGGAGTGCCCCTTGCAGCCCACGGGGCACTGCCCATCCTGCAGCTGCTCCTCAGGCTGTCTCTGGTGTCTGCCCGAGGGTGCCAGAACAGCTTCCAGGCATCTGCCAGACACAGAGGTTTCTGCTCTTCGTCTGGAGAAAGGGACTGCACAGCCTGAGAGGCAAAAATCTGTTTGCTGGGATTCATGTAGTATCAAGAAACAGGAGAATCTGAGAATTACAGACAGGAACAAAGAACGAAGACATTAAGTTCCCAGTCCTGGTCTTTTTCTGTGCTAGTACACCAGGAAAAAAACCCACAGTGACAAATGGACAGTTGAAATACGAAATGTCATTACACCAGGCTGCTCTATTACAAAAACATGTCTGGGCAGGTAAAACAAAGACATGTGGCTTCTTTATCTTTGGTGTACAATAGTCCAACTTTCACCTTCAAGGTAAAGTATTTCCTGGCTTGTAATTTGTAGTGGGGGTTTGATTTCTCAAGTCAGCTAGCTTTCTTCCTTCATTGTAAACATGAGTTTAAAAGCAGAGAGTAAAACCATCTAGGGCTAATTCATTCCTGGAGATTTTTTATCAGGAGCTGCAGTCTTCATTATCTGAATTTTCTATTAGTTGCTGGAAGGTGTGCATTTCTCATAGAAACTACCACATGAAAATGTGAATAACACATAATAGAAAACTGAGGAGAAGAAAAAAGCCTCTGACTGCCCCTTCAGATGGAGTGTCAGAGCTGGAAGAAAGCAGTACCTGGTGACCAGCTTCCGGTCTGCTCGCCTGCTTCTGTAATATTGCCATGGATTTTGAGCTTGTTTTTTACCTTGCATCAATATTTTATCCTTCTGTCCCCTGCAAGCAGGTTCTTGAGTGACTTTTGGCCATGCCCAGGGGAGTACTGTTGCTTCAAGGCGCTCACCCCCCGTTGCACTGTGACACAGAGACAGTTTCGTGTCTCCAGGGTTGGGTGGCACCTTCTGTACGGAGCTCCAGGAGAAAGCAGGGAATGTGGCACTGGTGCAGCTCAGCCCATCGCCCACGGCAAGCACAGGGCTGTGGGCACTGCCAGGGACACGCAGCTCCTCTGGCAGCCACAGCCAGCTGTGCAGATGCCTTCTGAACACGGGGAGAGCTGCCCCACGCTGGGCTCTGGCAGTGGGGTTTGAGAGGATCCCAGACTCCGGGGTGACGCAGAGTCCTGTCCCGCCGCCGCAGTCGGGCAGGGCATCGCCAGCCTGTGCTGCTGGCACGGGGCAGGGGGCAGGCTGAGGGGGGCAGGGTGAATAAATAATATTCATAATTATAAATGATGGAAGTAAATAAACCCTTGGTGCTCCAGACACTGCCCAGCACTGCACTACACCCAGCTGAGCAGCAGGAAAGGGACCCCTACCCAACCTGCAGAGCAGGGCAGGCTGAGCAGCCCTGGGCAGGAAGACTCCTGTGATCAGTGCATAGTCAGGAAAGCAGAGCCTGGCATAAGGGAGCGAGTGGGATCTTTGGAAAGCTCTGGGAATTTGAGCAGTGTGGGGCTGTGGAGAAGAAGGTGAAGTTACCGTAGATGAGCTTGTGCCCATGGTCACATCATGGTGGATGAATGGCTCTTCAGGAAGGAGACAGGAGTGTGGTTATGTGAGTCCTAAGGGTTTGTAATTGCAAATATTATGGGTATTTTTATTGCATTAATATATGTATTAATATATCATTGATATAATATATAACATATTAAGTAATTATATTAATATTGAGCTGGCAAGTGAGAGCTGGATGTAGAGATTAGTTCCTCCTCATCCCACTATGTTATGCAAACCCATAGGAAAATTATTATCTCATTCACTTAATAATATATTGAACAATATCTCATACTCTCAGCTAATTATACCTGGGTCAGGTGTGTATAAATTAGCTGCTGTCATAGATAGCAACCAGGTCTGAAGAGAAACAAATGTGTGATTTAAATCAGATTTAGTCCTGGCTCTGCCTCTGCAGGCTGGCACAGCTGCAGCCTGCAGCTTCACGTTGCACCTGGGAGGGAGTGATGCTTCCTCTGTCCCCATAGGGAGCTGTGGGGTTTAATGGATGTTTCTAAGATATTTGGGAGCCACAAAGGCTGGGTACTGAAATGAGCATTGTGATCAGTGCAAAGCTGATAGACAGTTAAAGAAAATGGAAGAAGAGGAATTGAAATCTCTGTGAGAAAACTCCAGCCTGACCCAGAAAGACAGTATCCTCCAGACTTCACACACTCTCGGGCAATTCCACTGAAAACATTGACTGCAAATGCCTCTGTGCTTTGTATTAATCCTCAAGGCAAAAGTAAGGTCATTGCTGCAGAAGAAGTGGTAGCATTTTCATTTTAAAACAAGCCTAGGGCTTATTGAATCTTGGTCTAATTAGGAAGACTTTTTTTTTTTTGTCTCTGTTCTCCTCTCCGCTGTGTGCTGCAAGGCTGGCTTGTTTCCTTGGCCTTGAAGTGGGGGGAAAGCTTTTGCGGGAGATTTTTAAACTTCACGGATCTTTTGCTGCTGGCTTGTGTTTGATGGCTGTGCACAGCTCCCAGGGAGCAGGCTGTGAGATGCTGCTGTGGGGTTTAGGAGCCCTGGGATGTGTCCTGCATCCCCCTGAGCTCCCCCCGGCCCCTCGTGCTGCTGGTGTCACCAAACGCCAGGAGAGTGGGGCTGAGGAGGGTGCCCGGCTCCCCCTGACAACGCTGGGGTGGTTTGGGGGCAGCCACTGGAGCTTTGTGATTTGGGACAGTCTTTGGGTGAATTTTGGCTTTCAAGGCTTGAGATCTAAAAACAATGTGTTTGATCCCTGTGAAAAACAGGAACGAAAGGCCAAAGGAAAGCAGCTTTACCAGTTCCTGGGGCTGTGGAGGGATCAGCTGCCACAGGGTGAGCCCTCCTCTGCTGCGGTAAGAGAGCCAGCGCTCCGGCCTGGGCACTGGGGGGTGGGAAACCGAGGTTCTCCGCTGTGTTGGAAGCTCAGTTATGAAGAATTGTGCTTTCACCTCAGGCTGGAGTGAACTGGGTGGTTCTGGGACACAGTGCTGCGTTCACAGGCATTTTGGGGCATTTCTTCTCAGGACCAGAGCTGATGTGGGGATGGGACAAGCAGGGCAGGAGCAGGGCTGGCTGCAGCTGGGCGGGAGGGCTCGTGGGTCACGGGTGCACCGTGACTGATAAACTGTGTGAATATTGCACCCAGCCAAGGGTGCAGGGAAGGGATCCTTTCTGTCTGGGCTACTCCTCTCTCAGCCCAGAATGAACTTTACCAAGTAGGAAGAGGCTCCTTTTCGGCTATCACACTGCCATCATCCTCTCTGGGTTTTTTATTTCCTCTGCCCCTGTCCCATTAACACTAGGTAAGTGTGCTAGGAAGATAAAAATCAGCTTACAACTTTATGGACAATTGATTGGGAGAAAAAAAACCAGAGTGCTGAGCGTAGCTGGCTCAAGCCTGCATATAACCTCTTAAAAATTATTTACTAGATACTCGATAAAGTTTGCCAGAATAGCCTGTTAAAACTGCAGAGGCAAGAGCCCCGGGGGAGGTTTCCCTGCTCTGCTCTGTGCCAGCCCAGCTGTGGCTGTCGGTAGCATCAGGAGTAAACACAGCTCCAATCGACACACAGTTGCTTTCTGTTTGCAGCAAATTTAAGTATGATATTTATAGGCATCTCTGATCTCTTTTGATCCATTGTACCCATTTGAAGAAGCTGTGCTTTGAAAGAAACCACCGTATTCCTCCCTTCAGTGGCAGAATTAGAAAAAAATGCCAAGGCACCAACTTTCGAAATGCTTCTGATGCCTTTAATGTTTATTTTAGCACCTGAAAAGTACCTGAGGGCCTGATCCAGCAGCAGACTTGGGTAAGGAAAGCAGCAGCGGAGCTTATTCCAGGTGAGTTTATGGCTAGCATGTCTCTGCAGTGCCAGGCTTGGTACCACAGGCAGCGAGGGGAAGGAGCACAGTACTGGGTGCAAGAGAGATGTTCAGGGAAGAAAATAGCAAGGGCCCCTCTGAAATACCCTGGCTGAAGCCTGGGAGACCACAGGCTCTGAGTAAGGCTGAAACGGAGCTTCTTGAGGCCATGGTGCCCATCGTGCCAAGGCACAAGCAACCGAGGTTACCACCCCCATCCGAAGGGTGCCTTCACACCTGTTCTGTGCAGCCACAGCACCTGCTACTCCTTTGCCCGTTTTTAAAAGAAAACATGGTCTTGAAGGCAAAGGTGTTCATAAAGGATTTGTGCTGAGAACAAACCAGGGCACGCTCAGGGTGTGGCTCGGAGGCAGCCAGACCCTTCAGCTGGTGCTGGATGACCAAAAACTTCCCAGCCCATGGCCCTGTCCCGTGCTGCACGTATTTACCCAGGCAGGGTGCCATTTCGTGCTCAGCACCGAGGCTGAACACGGCGTGGCACAGCCGGTGCTGCTCGCTTTGTGCACGCAGTGAGCCACCAACCGCGGCTGGGCTGCTCGCCTCCCTTCCTCCGCGTGGCCCCACAGCCCAGCCCCAGCAGTCACCAAAAGCACCACAGGAAACACAGAGCCTGAAGAACCCACGCCATCCCCCCGCACTGACAGTGCAGCATGACAGGCCTTAATGAAATCACGGTTCTATTGATGCAATCCGAGCACGGCAGCGTCGCTGCCTGCAGAGCTCCAGCAGTAAAGAGCAATCAGTGAAGTGTTAATCTTGTGCAGCACGAGAGCACGCTTGTGTTCTGAGCTGAAGAGCAAGTGATGACAGAAGCCATACAAACAGCACCCATAAAGGCAGCAGTAATAACCTGGTGCAGTTTTTTCAAGACTGTGGTATCCTCTGTAGCCCAGCTTCTTCATCCAAATGAAATTCTACCACATGAAATCCATTGGAAAGCTCATGTCAACCCCGAACTTGCATAATCGTTATGCCTCATTAATTTGGTGTGTTTATTTAAATTGGCTGGTGTGTTCCTCAGATACGTAATCTAGCATTTAAAAAAAAAAATCTGATTGCTTCACGGAGCTTTGAATGGCTCTAAGTGAAAACTGCTCTGTTGCTCATTTGTCTTTCTCATTGGAATGCAATGGATACCTCACAAATGAACAGGACTGGAAAGGTGTTTAATTTATGAACCAAGATGTAGCTCTAAATAATGCCTAATTAAATTCATTCCTGACCTGGCACGTGATGCCTGGCTTAGCCTGGGCACTGCCAGCCATTAGTAAACACTTTAATTGTAATAATTGCCACTGGCAGTAATTATTTTCAGGAAGGCAGCTAATTTCAATCAGCAGAGGGAATCTGAAAGGTGAGGAGGACGTGTCCTGCCTGTTTGAAGTACCAGTAAAAGCAGCTGCAGGCGGTGGGACAGACACTGGGCGTTGCTCTGTAGGAGCGAGGGCCAGGTCTGGAGAAGCTGAGGATCCACTCGCAGGCCCCTGGAGCCACCTGCTCCAGCAGCAGCCCCAAAGGCAGACGGAGAGGCTGCGGTGGAAGGTGCTGCCAGCCCGGAGGCTCAGGCCGGGCTGCCGGGGGAAGGTGTGGGTGTCAGGCAGTGACAGGGGGATGTGCCCCCCATATCCCCGCTGCTGTTGCCGTGGCTGAGCTGCGGGGGCTGCCTGGGCTGTCTCTGGTTCGTTCTCCGGGCCGGGAGCCAGCACCCTGCCACGCTGCCGGGGAGCCTCTGCCAAGCTCTGAGGGAGCTGTTTAGGCTGGCCTGAGCCTCCTCCATGCTTGATTCCTGGAAGATGGAAAAATCTGGACCCCTGTCCAAAAACTGGGAATTGAGCATAGGATTGTTGTCAAATGCTGTAATTAGACACAGAGCTGTAGACAAGGAATAAAGTACGCCATTATTTCTTTGTTAAATTAACTTTTCCACCAAAACCCTGATGCTCACTGGGAAGATGTCACTTGTAATTTTTTTCCCCGTGCACTCAGCGTGGTTCTGTCTTACAGGCACTTTAGCACTGAATTAATTACTACATTAATGGATGTCTATAGTCCATTAGTAAATTAAGACCTGATGCTAATTCTCTTGGGGAGAAAGAGAGGGGTGTCTATTTAGTACCTAATCATTCAGTTCGTTGCCAATGGAGTCTAAATGTTCAAAGACAGGAAGAGAAGTACATCAAAGACACTTTAATTTGAAAAGCATGGGGGAAGCTGATCTCCAGGCCTGTCCGTGTTACAGACTGTACAGCAGCAGATAAATTAGCTTTGAATTTGTAATCAACTGCATCACTAGGGAGTGGGTAGGGTGAACGTCTACCACCAGGCATCTCCTTGAAATAGCACCTGGCCATGCAGGTTTTGGAAGGGTACAGGTAGCCTGAAATTTTGTGGCCATATCAATTTAAATGAGTGAGTTTGTTCCTGCCCGCTCTCCAAACCTGACAGACTTGATCAATCATCCTTGAACTCCAAAATAAATTCAGGAGAAGCCAGCGAGGCAAGGGCAAGGAAAACAAAGACAGGAGTAAACACAGCATTGTTATAATTGGCAGAAGTCAGCTTTGGAGCCTGCCCAGAGGCCCCTGAATCCCGAGTTTGTCCGAACGTGTGGGGAGTGCTGAAGTTGTTCTGGGGGGGTTGGGGTGGCCCCGTGGCAGTGGCTGCAGCGAACGTGCCCAGGTTTGTGTGGCCGTGCCCTGCTCCATCCCCTCTCCCTGCCCTGGGAGTGTGCAGCCCCAGCCGAGGCTGCGCTGCTCCCTGCTCAGGAGACCCAAACAGCATCTCCCTGCTCAAACCCACTCCTGCCAGAGCACTGCTGCCTCTCCTGCACCAGGAATGCAAGCCACGCTTATGCATTTTACCTGTAACAGTGTACAGAAATGAAATTTGTTCCGTAAGGGAGGCAGTCACAGTCCAAGAACTGTTCATGTGGGTTTTTCCTCTCTGCCAGCAAAAATATTACAGTTAATTAGGCTGGAAAACCCAAAGGAAAGTGAATTCCGATGGCCAATCGTGAAGTGGCATGGAAAATATCTCCATGACAACAGAAATTTATAGCACTTCAATTTTAATATATCAAAGGATAAGGGTAATTTCACAGGCACTGTGCAGGAGATATACCCCTTTCTCCTTCTCTTGATAGGCCCTGGATTAAATGGGAGCCATGTCAGTGTGGTCCCAGATGGGACAGTGAAAACAACGTTATGAAACCCAGAAGTTCTGAATGCAAATACACCACCAAGGTGAAAACTGGCTCTGCTGTGTAGGACAAACATTTGGACTTTTTTTGTGAGATTCTGCAGTGTATCACAGTGATTTCTTCAGGTATTTCAGTGCTGTGTACTATTTACCGACACAGGGCTCAGCTCAGCACACGTGGCACAAGGAGGTGCCACCTCCCATCCCAAGAGCTCCTCTTGCTGAGGTTGTCCCCAATTGCCATCTCCTGATGTTACTGTTTTATACCCCGTAACGCATTCCAGGGTGAAAACGAGAAAAGAAAGGAAAAGATGAGTTCAGAGATCATCATTCTGTATCCCAAAGTCTGACCTCCATTCTCTGCTCGTGATGAGCAGAGGTATTATGCTTCCATCTTAGATACTGCACTCAGTGTATTTCGTAAATGCATCCTTGGGCATGAATGTCTCTTACAGGAAATGTCTCATGGTGTTTAGTAGCGGGTGAATCATTCAGACATCCATGGATATTTCCTTGGTGATTTCACTAAAATTAATCTATTTGTTTTTTAATTTAAGAATCAAACTCAAGTATGATATTATTGGCTGTTGGGAATATTTACCTTTTTTTCTTTAAATCCTAACAGGAAATACATCACTTTTGATCAGATTTGGTAGGATGCTCCTGTCCACAAAAGAGCATCTCAGGACTTCACCTACAAAGAGCTCATCTCTCATTTTCAGACACCTGAGCAGGTTTTCTGTGGCTCCTTCCAACCAGCCATGCCTTGGACTTGGCCTCTTGGGCAGAGCTGGCTGGGAGTGCTCAGGGAGAGCAAAGCGTCTACAAATATATGGAAATGGCAGGGTGAGGAATCCCAGCCTTCTGGTTTGTTTTCTGTAATACAGTATGGAAAGCACTAACAGCATCAGCCTTTTGTGATGAGTGATAACAATACATTAAAAACAAATGTTAATAGGCAGCATGAAATGGCTAACAAAGTAGAAGACTGCTAATAAAATTCAGTGGACCTAATTTAAACTTTGATAACCTATCTAGCCTTGAGAGCCCTTTTCCACAGAGCCAGCAGTGGGACGGTGAAAGAAAAGGATTTTCAGTGCAGAGCCCCAGGCTGCCATGCTTCTGAATTCCTGCACTGCTTTTCCTCCTGCAAAGCGACCCTTGGCACGTGGAGAGCGAAAATTGCCAGTGTTTCAAACAACCCAGGAAGGGCTGAGCCCTGTCTGAACGAGGTACCTGTGTGGACACCAACGTGAGCAGGTACTCCCCCAAGCCTCCCCGAGACACGGGGCTCTCTGGGCATGCAGGGACAGCAAAAATGGGTGGGAAATTTGGCTTTGGGGCTCATCTTGTTCACTTCTGTGTATTGCCCTGGACAGCTCTAAAATTATCCAGGCTCCTAATGAATCTGCAGAGCTGGGAGGAGGAATCAGAAATGTGGTGAGCTGGGGGTGAGGAGACTGGGGTCAGAGCAGGGGGGGACCCAGGAGAGCGAATAGCTGATGCCCGCCCTGCAACACCCTGGGCTCCAGCTCTGCAGGGTATCTGGGCTGGCTTTGTCCTCTGGCCATGATATCACTGTTTTAATCTTCAGAAAATCTTAGGAAATTCCATTACTAAAAATTAACCAGATTCAAAACAAGTCCATGTGGGAAGGAAGTGAGAGCAAGGGCAGAAAGATGAGACAATGCGTGGAGGGAAAATTGGTAAAAGCAGACAAAGGAATCTAAAATGCAGAACAAATAAATTAATTGGATAAATAGTAGGACAAAAAAAGGCAAACCAGAACAGAGACCCGTGTCCTGTAATAACTCTTTCAGAACTACTCAGATTAAAGGAGAAAGTAGAGATCAAATGAGCTAATTTAAGCAGATGCCAGACTCAAAGGACAATGTGAACCTTAATTACTTATTTTTACTCTTCCTTCTCTTCTTAACTAAGTGAATTTCCCAGACAGTATTTTTGAATTTCGCCAGACAGGAACCCAACTGCACATTTCAACCAAGGGCTTTGGCAAGACCCTCTTCCTCAGCACCTACTTCTTTCCGTTCTTCCTTAGATTTAATTGTTTTCCAGCCTGGCTTTCTACCTGGTCCCATATTGAAAATCACTTTAAAAGGTATTTATGAGCAGCCCAGGGAGTGGCTCAGATGCTGTAAGGCCCTGCTCCCCTGTCAGTCAGGTCATCCTTTGCTGTTCCTCCGTGTTCCTCGACCTCCTCTCATCCCCGTGGCTGCAGACAAAAGTCCTGCCACTGGTTCTGCTGCAGCCAGTTTCTGCAAGCTTTTGTGAGCACTTGGCAACATTTTCCCACTCAGGTTTGAGCTTTCATGTACTTCCTCAATGTGGGATGCTTGTGAACTTTGGGGTCATTTCAGAGGGGTTTGGATCCCCTGGGACACTCCTTTTCCTGCATGGTGAGTTCAATATTTGCAGCTATGGGGCCGCCCACCAAGGGCTGGGGGAGTTCAGTTCTGAGGAACGTCCATTGCCCACATCACACTCGAGACTGAGCTTATTTCTGCTCCATATGAATTTTCAAGATGTTAAAGAGTCACTGCATCTCCACGGGAGTAAATGGGAAATGTATGTCAAGTGAGGTAGGACAGAAAATTACATTTTTAATAGGTTTGCATTGTAAATGAGTAATCAGTCCAGTGATAAGATAGAATGACTTGGGACCACAGAAGAGATTCAAGGAAAGGCAGTGTTTTCCTTTTGTCTCACAAGTGACTCTCAGCTAGAGAAATAACACTCTTTCTAGAGCAGCAGCTATAGCAACAGGAGGATTTGACTGGGTAGAGGTCAGAGAGTATAAGCTGTTTTTCACTGCTGATTTTAACATGCCATCCTCACAATTGGCTATTACTTGTGGTGTTAGGAGCCCTTTGTTGCAATTATATTTCATCCGGTGCTGCAGCAGTGCTGAATAATTAAAGCTGTCAGCACTAATATGAAGTATCTATACACCTTTGAGAACAACTCCAAAATAATTTGATGTCCCAGTTATCACAAGAAAATTATTAACAAAAGAAGCTATCCACAGGCAGGAAAAAATATACTTTGAGAGCATCTCTGTGTATTTTGCACATCATCTTGCCTAGAACTTTGTCACCAGTGGCAGTCACATGATATTCCCTGGTACCTGCAGGTGTGTGTGATTTCTCTAAGTGCGTTGGGGGTAAAATTCATGCACCTCCCATCAGCAGAAGAGCACAAAGCAGGGGCTTGAAGGTGAGGCAAAGGAGTGTTCCTGTACCCATCCACAGTGCTCGTTACCCCATTGATTTTTAGGAGGGAAAGGTACCTGACACATTTCCATCTTTATGTCCCAGGCCACGGCCTGACCTGCTGTGCTGCTCTGTGGGTGCTGTGGGATCAGCTGGTCAGAGCCACCTGTTTCCCATCAGGATGCAGGCTGGCAGAGAAAAGGCTGGAAGCTCTCCCTCCTCTCTTCTTCCCCACTGAGCGTGCCTGTGAGCACTCTAAGGTCCTTTCCTGCTGCACTGTGAGTACAACTGTGGTGTTGTTTTGGAGGGGTGGGACGGTGCTGGGAACACACAGCTTGCTTTGCAGCCACAGTAACAATTAGAGTTTCCAGAATAGTGGCACAGGCTCCTCCAGACAGGAAATTCAGCAGGAACAGAGGGAAAGCAGCAGCCCTGTCCCCGGGGGTGGATGGCCTGTGGGGTGTTCGTACATCCCAGGCTGGGAGTTTGCTCCCAAGGTGCTTCCCGTCGGTGTCGGGCTGTGCTGTGAGGCAGAGGGATCCCACTGCCATCCATGGCTTTCTGCTGCAGGGAGGGACACGTGCAGCTATCGAGGTCTCACTGAGACAGAATCATGCCAGGAAAACACCCCTTCTCTGAAACTCCTTGCTGACATTAACACAACTCAGTTATTCCGAGCACTCAGAATCCCAGTGCACAGGTCAGTACGGCAGGCTCCGGTTGCTCTTATTGTAGGACTTTGTCAGAATTGTGTGAAAAATGGGCAGCTAAAGAGAGGGAAATACAGTGGCAGTACTCTCTGCATGACATTTTGGGGCTGGCAGGGTTTTCACAGGGCTATAAAGACTGGCTTAGCTTTGCCATAGCCTCCCATAGAAATGCTGTGCTGCTTCCCTTTCTCACTGTACCTGTCTTTTTGGGTCCTCTGCATCACAAAGGAAATGGGTGCCTCGTGTGGTTCTGTACAGTAACATCCCTGTAGCTCAAGCTGAAGTTTAAGATAAATCCTTATCTTTCCTGGGTTTCTTGCACGAAGCTCCACAAATCCTGAAGCCATTAGACGCAGGCAGACTCGGGTCTCCGTGGAGATACTCACGTACTCACTCACACGGGTTTGTCCAGGGGCATTTAGCTGGTCAAAGGCACAGAAACGTGGGTAGTGCCTGTTTGCAATTCCGTGTGCTAACTGGGCACGCAGCTGAGCAGGGGAGCTGCTGTTTGCATCCACCGGTGCCCCTGGATGCCACTCACCTGTGCGTGTGCCATGGTTTAGCTCCAGGGGGAAACTCAGCCCCACAAAGCCACTCCCTCACTGACTCTACCCCAGTGGGATAGGGGGAGAACCAAAAGTGAGAGATGAGAGAACTTGTGGGCTGAGATAAAGACAATCGAATAGGTGAAGCTCTCACAGCCATCAGTGCAGCCCTGCACTGAAGGAGGGCAAGGTGATTTGTGTCTGAGGCCAGTGGGAACAGTGACTTCCCCAGGAGCCACAGCTGCTGTAGGTTGTCCTTTTGCTGGAAACTTGGTTTTATCTGTGCTGAGCTTGGGAAGCTGTCACATGCCCAGAGCTTTAGAAACAAGCCTGTTTGTGTTTGTGCACCACATGGAACAGTTTAATATGTGGGTTTTTCATGAAGCTTCAGTGTCTGCTTTTGATAAAATGGCCTGCAAGCAGTCGGATTCGCTCTTGCAGAGGGGAATGAGTGACTCATGCCTTTTAGGGGTCCCGTTCCTTCAAGGCACACATAACAAGCTGCTTTGCCCCCTGTTTTTGCCTAGGGCTGTTTCACTCTCTTTATATACCCATATATATATATATTTATATATATTCTGCACTATATGCAGAGTGTAGAACACAGTGTGCATGTGCATTTATCTGGAGTCTGGAGACAGAAATGCATCTATATATAAATGCCTGGAGTTCTGTGTATAAATATCCAGAGCCAAGCCCTTGGTGGGGGATGCAGCTGTCGCGAGGCCGCTGCCCGTGGTGTCCGAGTGTGCTGGGGAGGGGCTGCCCAGCAGCACTCAGGGCCTGCCCGAGGCTCCTGTGGGCACACAGCCCTGGCATGGAGCCCCAGGGTTTGCTGCTTTGGCTGGGAGAAGCTCATGGGGCTGCAGGAGCTGAGCCATGGGGATATGACAAATCCCACGTCCTGTTCCCAGGGCTGCCTTGCATTAATTCATGTTTAGCTTGTGGCTTCTGCCCTTTTCTTCTTTCCTGCCAATCTTTAAGGTTTTTTGTGCTTGTTTGGCTTACCAAGCCCTTACAGCAAAGCCCACCTCCTTCTGAGCAGGTGTGGAGTGCCCTGTACGTGCCTGTTTGGTGGGTTTAGGTCACGGCTCTGCCCTGGCACCGGCCTGGCCGTGTCCCCAGCACGGCCCCGGCACACGTGGCACATCCATCACTGCCTGAGCAGTGGGGATGGCAGTGCTGCTGCTCCCTGCTGCCCTGCCTTCCCTGGGGACTTCTCCCCATCCTGGAAATCAACGCACCCTGCTAATCCACACACTGCTGAGAACTGCTGACTCAGCCTCCAGCTCTTGAAAAGGACATAGAGTGCTTCTTTCTCCCTGCTTGGGTCTCTTGTTCAGTGCAGCTCATCTGTCCCTCTCCTGCATTTAGCCTTTTGTGGGGTTTCCATAGGGTGATGGTTATTGAGCTGCGTTCATGTTGCATTCCTGCATTCTGCTGCAGCCTTGGAAGTGATGCCACTTGCCACAAGGACAGCAGGTGGACAGAACTTTATGTAAAGAAAATTAATCCTCCTGTGGTGGGAGTTCCCCAAAATGGCAGAAAATCAAGGCAATAAATTAAGTGCATAAATGTTTGCATCGAAGTCTAAACCTGCAGGGCGCACAGAAAGGGCACATATTGTTAAATCCCCCAATTTTTATTGCTTTGTCAGGCAGGGCCATTATTGCATTGTAAAGGATATATACTTTCCCCCTCATGAGGAGGAGAGAACGGTACAGCACCAGTAAATCAGGTCTGTTTCAGCTGAGATATATAAGGCTTGATTCTAGGCCCACTGGAGCTGAGGACCAGGCTCTCATGGCTGAGAAGGTGTGCATTTGTTGACACTTTTGCCCCTCTCTCTTTATTTCCAGTGACCTAGAAGAAAATAAAAGACTTAAAGCATTACAGATGGTGTTGTTTAAGGAAGTAGGGGTCAGCTTTTTGGTTGTAAGCAGGGATTATTTGGGAAGAGCAAAGGACAGTGCATGGTTGATCAAATGTTGAGGCTGTCTCAGCTTTGGGACTGTCCCAAGCAAAGCAGTTTGGTACTCAGTGAGCAAGCCTGCTGCAGCTGCAGTGCTTGGAAACAAATGAGGGCCAAATTCATTCCTGCTGTCTCTGATGTGAACAGTCTGAGGGGGAAAATAACTAGCAAATTTTACAGCCAGCTATTTCTGCTCCAGAAACACAGAGGGAGCCACAGCAGTGAGCACCTCACACCCCTTGAGGATTTTCCCCCTCCAAAATCATGTAGGGTGGTCAGAAAGCCAAGGCAGGATCCTGCCCTCTGTGAGCTGACACCCTGAGAAACCCAGTGTTATGTTCTGTGCACTGAGGGATGTATTTCCACCTGTATTTCCATCTGTGTCATCTTGGGGTCCAGATCAGACTGATCTTTCAGTTTAATGGTTAAATGGAGAATACTAAAATATTTCTGTGAGTTAAAGTGGGGCTGATAAAAAAAAGTGGAAAATAGACAGCCAACAGTTCCCATTTGGGATCAGACAGGATTATTTTTTTGTCAGATTGAAATTAAAATGATATTTGGCTGGGGTTTTTTGTTGTTGTTGTTGTTTCATTGTTTTATTGCTGTCTTTTATCCTTCCTTAGAACAGGCATTAAACTTGATTCCAAAGGAATTTACTTTAGAACCCAGCAGCAAGATTAAAAGCCAAGATATTGTGTGTTTTACCTGAAGAAAGAAAATGTTCCTGCAGTGCTGTGGAGGCTGAGAAGCAGAGATGTGCTGGAGCTGGAGCTGAACCGCACTGACCACAAGCCCTGAGCAAGCACACGAGCCCTGCCCAGGCTCCCAGGCCGTGGGACCTCTGTCCGTCCCTCTGCTCTGGCTCTCACTGGATGTGATTTTTTGTGCCAGAGCCTCCTGTCAGACCCAACACAACGTACAGATCTCAGGGAGTGCTGGGGCCACTCCTCCTGGTGCAAAGAGCTGAAGAGAGGAGCCGCAGAGCTCCTTCCCCTGCCAGCTGCACCCTGCTGGCACAGCCACTGTGCCTCCGGTGGGAGAAAAATCCAAACCCACTCCAGGTGCTGGAGCAGCCTGATGGGTAATTCAATATTTGTGTAACGAGCTGCAGCCCGGAGCAGCGGCGGCTGTTCCGTCCCTCCCAGGGGCTGAGGATGGATGGACTCCCCGGCAGTGGGAGCCCAGCTCAGCCCCAGCAGGGCAGCAGGGCACCCCTGGCCGTGACCCTGCCAGCCCATGGATCAAAGGTCTCGGCAAAGCTCCCGGTGCGCCAGAAGAGGGATGAGGCCCAAAGTGCAGGAACAGGAGAGAGGATGGGACAAACCTGGAGAAACAGCATGGCCTGAACCCACACATCATCCTTCAGCTTCTCCCAAGTAACATTAATTTTCTAACGTTTCGTTTAAGCCCAGCTAGAGCAACGCAGGGCCCTGCTGGGACGGACGGGAAGAGGCAGTGCTGGAGCACTTGGAATACACGAGGGAACTTCCACACAGGCTTGCCTTTGCAAAATGTTTTCAAACTGCATATTTGTCAGCATATAAACGCCACACTGAAAATCATGAGGAATAAAACAGCAGCAGCAAGCTGTGGATGTGACCTACAACTGGCCTGGGACGACAGAACCCTTCATCTTTATCCACTGATCTGTATCTCTGACTGTATCTGTATCTCAGAGATCTTCTGAGGGTTTTTCTCATGTGACACAGGCATCACCCAAAGGACTGTCATCATTTCAGAGACACCAGTGCCTTTTCCTTTCCATATGTGTACGTGTGTGTGTGTCCCCAGCACGCTCCAGCTCTGGCCCCGCTGCAGGCAGGAAAGCCCTGAGGCAGCACATGGGGCACGTGCTAACATTTATCACTTTGCTGGTATTGATTAGTCCCTCAGGGACTTACAAATAATTCAGTCTGAATAACAGCATCCAGAGAGAGCAGCTGCAGTGGCTGGTGATGCATCAGACCCGAGGGAGAAGAAAAGAGCCTTCCCTGGAAATTTTCATGCATGGACAGGTGCTCTGCTGTGTGGGTGGACGTATTTCAGCACCCTGGCCATGCAGTGATGGACGGGCGACAAAACACCTCCAAAAAGACTGAATAAGAAAGTTACAGCACAGAAGAGCTTTACACGAGATTTCCCTTAATCTGAAGCAAAACCTAGTGCAGGATGGGGTCACCACCCTGAGCTCTGGCTTTAGGAGCACAGCCTGGGGTCCCCAGCCAGCGAAGGCTTCTTTCCTTTCTGACACATTCAGATGCTGCAGTTTCCAGGTAACTCTAGCCCCAGCTGTGCTGAAATCCAGAAGAAAAGGGGATTCCTCGGAAGGACATGTTGCTGAAATATTCTGTGGGGTTGAGGTAAGTGAAAGGGTTTGTCCTAACGTGATCAGAAATGTCACAGAGAGAATTTTGTGCCATTCAAAGTCATTCAGGACCTGCACGAGAGGGGGGCTGAACCCTCTACCCCCAAAAGCTGAGCCCATACACCCTGTATCACCTTTTCCCACTGAGCTCCCAGAGAAAAAATACTAAGAACTAGAGAAAACCAAACTGAACCAAAAATACCCCAGACTTACAGACCATGCTTTCCCTGTAGCAGGCACTTGAGGTGATTTTATTAACCTTTAAGGAACTGTGTCTCATATTTCCCCCATCCCTCCTTATTTTATAAATGCTCTAGAAGACTGCAAGGGTTTCTCCAGAGCCCTGCATCAGCCTTGTGCATGGACAGGAACTTTCATGGAGCTGTGGTTCTTCCAGCATGGCAGAAAAAATTGCTTTAAACATCCCCCAGTGTAACTCATCTGAATTAGTCCTGCTGCTGGTTGCGGGAGGAGAACCACTTGCAAAGCAGGGACTGAATCACTTGAAAACGAATATTAAGCTTGTTTGGAAATGAAACCAAAAGAACTGAGTCAGCACAGACTCTGGTCCCTGTGGGAGGCAGAGCTGCTTTGGAGGGCAGCAGCAGTCCCGTTAGCACAGGCAGTGCAGTTAGCACAGCAGGAACCTCTGGGGTGTGCAGCATCCTCCCACGGCCCTGCTGCAGGGGAGCCACCCTGGGGGTGAGGGGTGCAATGCCCTTCCTGGGCTCTCTTGGCACCAGATTGCAGGGCTGAGCTGAGACAAAGTGCTCCCAGTGTCCCACTGCACTTCCCAGGGGCTGTGCCCCCCCTCCCTCACGGGGGGATGAATCTTGCCCATCCTTCCTCCGGCTGCTCCAGAGTTCCTGTTCATCCCCATCCAGGGGCCAGGCGGGATCCTGCATGGAAATGTGGGGTGGTGTGCTGCTGTCACCCTGCCAGGCTTTCTGGGCAGTAATTGGTGCTTTTCAGTGGGAGCCACGAGATGATGCTTGGGTTTCTGTGGAGCCACGCTACAAAACAGGGATGCACTTGTCAAAAGGCACAACCTATACTGCAATGTAATATGGACATGGAAAGGGGCCAGACTCAGCTCTTATTTTCACAGCTATTTGAGTTATTTCAATGTCTTTTAAATAGTTAATGCTTTTTGCTGTTGGTTCAGCTCAATCCATCTAAAATAACAAAAGAATTAGAGGGAGAAAAGGAAGTTAAAGGTGGTCAGAAATCCAGCCAAAGCATTAGGCAAATAAAGAAACCCAGCCTGCCTGTGAGCAGCAGTATTTGGGGTTAATGACGCTTTTTGTCCAGACTGGAGCAGAGAAAAGGAAATTCTCAAGACTTAAAAATATTGCTGTAATGTGAACCGCAGTTCCCAGCCAGCTCTTGTTCTGAAGTTATTTATTTGCCATGACTAATTTGGAGTTTCAGATGCGGTCATCGCCTCACACGTGGCGGTGCCTGGGCTCTCTGGGCACTGGCACTGGAGCACTTGGAGCCCAGCAAAGGAACTCTGCCCGTTCCCATGGGCAGTGCCAGCCCCGCTCTGCAGCCTGCAACCAAAACCCATTAACGCTGAGTTTCTAAATGCATTTCCCAGGTGTGCAGGGAGGCTCACACACCAACAGTACGGGGTGGATGCAGACTCGGATCGCTGCTTCGCTATTTCTCATCTTGCCCTGTTTTTCTGGGGTTTTTTTTTCAGTTCATCAGCCCAGAGATGCAGAGAAGCTGAGTGTCTTGACAGCACAGAGGTAATTTGGGAAGGTGGGCTGCAAAGCTCCCAGCAGGAGGACCAGCACCTGGCTCAGCTCTGCTGTTGCCCCTGGTTGTTGAGTTCGTTCAGCCAACCATCATTTCCCTTTTTCCGTGCCCAGAGAGCAGGATGAGGCAGGCAGACTTCAGGCACAGGTGGTTTAAGGGTTCTCCTCACCCTAAATCTTCTCTGTGGGGTGAAGAGACCGTGTCCTGGTGCCCCCTTCCCAGCACGGGCAGTCTCTCCATCGGCCTTTGGTAAGGATGAAGGGGGGGCTCGGGGGGGTTCTGGGTTCATTTATGGCAGTGCCACTTTCAAATTCCTTTAGTTCTGTGTGACGCACACCGGGCAGGAGCTGAGATGCACCAGGCAGAGAGCTGGGCTAAAAATAAACCCAGAGTGTCACTGCTGTGTCAGTCTCCTGTTGATATTTCTTGGTTTGTTTTAGGACATCTTCAAGGCCAGTCAAGCGTGGGGGAAAAAACAAAAAAGAGAGAATTTTGGCTTTTTGAGGCTGGATTAGGAGTGAGCTGGCACAAATCATGTCATGTCACTGAGTGGATACAGAGCATCACAGTCACTGTGGTGCTGGTTCCCACTCGTGCTGATGCATTCTAAATAAGAACTATACAGCTTGTGCTAATTCTTAATGCACTCTGTTATATTGATAGCAATTTAACTGATGTTAATTAATTAAAGGAATGGACAAACTAAATCAGCACTTCCCTATCCATGTGGAAGGAAGGGGCAGCGTTGCAGCTTGGAGTCAGCAAGTAGCCCAGTGCTGGCACCCCAGAGAGAGACCTGGGGAAGGTGAGGGGTTGATCCAGCGGACCTCGGGTTAGGGACTTACTGCATCTGTGGAGAGAAGGACTAAAATCCAACAAAAAAGCTTCTAAAGTGGGAATTCTGGAAAGAAATGCATGCTTTTAAATGCATCAATGGCCTGGGGGGTGTAAGGTCCCTGCAGTGAGCAAGGCACAGCTGCACCCCCACTCTGGGATGGGCCACGGTGGTCCCCGGACTGTCCCTCCCCAGGGACACCTGCCTCCCCCAGGGCTTGGCTGGTCCTGCTGTGGCCAGGCTGCTGGGAAGAAGCTCACAGCACTTTTCCTTTTTTACTTGAGGCAAAAAGTAATTTCTTCCTCTGAAGGCCAGGGCTGGAGCCGTCCTCTGCTAATGAATGCAAACCATCAGTGAGCAGTAATGGAAAATCGGGGATGACGTGGCAGGCAGTGGCTTGCTTTCAAGGCACCAAAAACGCCCTTTTAAATTTAAATTTAGCAAAGAATTTAAAGCACATATAGGCAGACTCTATTAGAAAGTGAAATATTTGATCTTGGCTATTAATCTGTTATAAGAATACTTTCATTTCCTTGCCATGTGTATCCAGTGATAGACTGTCATAAATGAGATCACATTAAAATGTACTTTATGTTTCTAGTCAAATCTCTTTTATTATTATGCAAGTCCTAGTTAGGGAAAAAAAAAACAATTACAGAAGCAGACCAAGAAGAGCACATTATTTTAACTCATTTATGTAAGTGAAATACTGCTCTCCTACTGTACATTGTGCACTACTAAATACCTTGGGAAGAGGTTGCTCCATTGCAGCCATGCTACCAGATTGGGGATAATTTATGGGCAGTGGAAATACAAATAGAGTCTAAAACAGCTCATGTGGTGTGGGGTACTGCTTTATGTATATACACACAGCTATACATTTGTATTTTTATATGAAGTACATTTATATCGAAGTATTATATTCATATTGAAATATTACATCTGGCCTCTGTCTTACTGAAATGAAATATATTTTATGGATGGTCCATAATTAATGTGAGCTGTCACTCCTGACGCTCTGCACCACGGGCAGACAAGTGTTTTAGGAAGTTTCCATGTGGCCAGAGAGGCTCTGCTGCCCTGGTGCTGCCTGTGGACACGAGCAGGGACTGTGTCAGCCCCGCTGGGCCAGGGGCTGAGGGCTCTGCAGCGCTGCACTGCCTGCTCTGGTGGAGGCATTAACTCAGAGAAGGGACCACTGGCAGCCTGGAACCAGCACCGAGCATCATGATGGATGTTTCAGGGCGAGAAGGAAAAAGTGCTTTACCTCTTATAACTCACTTTGGCTGATTAGGCACAAATGTCTGTTTTAAACCTTCACAACCCGTGTCACACTCCTGCCGCTTTTCAAACCTCTTTTCATTTCCATTTGAGCAGCCTGACAGAGCCCCAGCAGGGGCCACAGCATCTGCTGTCACACTGCTGGAGCAGAGAGCTTTGCTTCCAGATTCACCAGTGCTGTGCACCCAAGTGCTTCCCCAGGATGGGGCAGCCACGGTGTACAATGAGTGCACTGACATCATGCTTTAGCTCAAAAGTCCAATCTGGTTTCTTCCAGAAGAGGGTGCAGCTCGAGGCTTGAATCTGCAACATGCAGGATACTTTCAGATCACGTTAACGCTATTAATAAATTAACCTGAAACTCCTTGCCGATGAATTTAGGATCTGGCATGACTGCTTTGACTGAGAGCTGGCCAGAACAAACTGGTGTTTGGCAGTTTACGCCAGGACATGCAGTGTCTGAGCCTGGTCCCCCAGAGTCCCCCAGCTCCCGGCTCAGCCCGTCCCCATCCGGGTGGGATTCACAGTCAGTGCCTTGGCTGTGCCCTAGCTCAGAGTCCTGCACTCAGGGCAGGGAGCAGCCCACGCTGAAGGGCTGATTTGGCACCAGAATAGCCAAGATCACCTCTCCTAGAAGGAAAAATTGCCATCTGTGTCTGGTTTGTCTACAGTACAAGCTCACACATCTCCTGTTTTTTAATCATTCACAGACAGCAAAGATTTACAGCTGTTTGCATTTGTGAAGCCTCAGATTACTAACAGCTTCTGATTTTTAGAAAATAGATTCTTTAATATCAGATGAAGAAATGCCAAATATCAAAATCCCCATTGTCAAGGCAATTAAATACCTCGTTCCTGTTGCACTTGGTTTACTGTGCAGCTATTGGCAAACTGCTCTGCCCCAGGTCTTGTGCCATGGTGTGAATTAACCACGTTCTAGGCTATAAATAATTACAATAAGACACCTTAGGCGTGGCAGATGCACAGATGTGGTGATGGTGTTTCCAGCAGCCAGAGAGGCACAGCCCTCCCTGCCAGTGCGACTCTGTCTCAGACCCTCTCCATGGTGAACTGGGATTCCTGTGCCTTCCAGAGCAGATCCTTACTGAAGCCTACGAAGCAAACAAAACACTTGAGCACCTGGTAGCCTGATTTCCCCACCCCCTTTTCTTTAAAGTAATGCCCAATTACACATTTGGAGATAATTAAAACAAAGGTTGAGGGGGTTTTTAATATGCCATGACTATTAGCAGCTGGGTTAGGAATAAGCCAGCATAAAAGCAGCAGACTTCTTACATCAGCTATAAATAAAACCAGGCTTCAAATTTGAAAGCAGGATTTTTTTTTTCCTTTTTCCCCTCCACAGAAAATCTTTTCTTTGTGCCAAGACAAAAATATTAGCGCTGTGTTCCCTCCTCTGTTTAAACAGACCTCACTGCATCTAAGCGCCAAGAAAGTGGAATTCCTGAACAGCAGGTGAAAAGAAAACACAAGATCAAACGCAGTTCTGGCTGCCAAGAGAACCTGCAGCATGGCTTAGGGGTGCATGAAAAGTCATGCAGCTCCTGGTGCTGTCAAAGACTTCTGGAAGGTCATCAAGGCGGGTTTTTTTTCAAGCATCCCACATCAAAAAGCTGTGCAGAGAGACAAACCTGCAATACATCATGAGGATGGTGCTAAAGATACCAATCACCCACTTTCAGGAGAAGTCAGCTTTTCCCCCATCACATCTATGGAAGCAGCTCTAAGAAAGCAGGGCTCTCTGTGGAGACTGGGCTGTGGAAATAAATGTAAGTGCTCACTCTGGGTGAACATCAGGCAAGGGCTGGTTTGGGTCCATAACCCAGCAGGGAACTGTGGAAGAAATGAGTCTTTCTGAGCTCATCCTTGCACTTAAGGCAAAGGACACGTATTCTGCTGCTCTTGGAACCAGCCAGCCCTTGCATTAATTCAAATTTCTGCACCCAGCTGGACATCCCTGAGCCCATGACAGAATCCTTTCTCTTTGGCTGAATCACCCTTTGGGGATGCAGGCAAGAAACTGCTGCAGCACTTCTCATGGTTAATGGCCTTCAGAAAACAGACTTAAGCCCCTTGTTAATCCCTTCTGACCCTTTGCTGACCATTCCTTGCCATCACTGGAAAAGGCAGGGAGGCTCTGGCCCAAAAGCAGACACCTGGGTTTGAAAACAAGAATTTGGATGAATGCTTCCCCCATAATTACCAGGGCTGAGAAATGACTTACCAGGCAGCAGCACTGGGATCGCAGGCTGGAAGTGCTCAGGCCCATTCCTCCTCCTAAAAATCACCAAGCAGCAAAGTTCTTTCAAATAAGACACACATTGGTGGGGTTGAAAATAATACAAGGTGCACATGCACTCCTAAAGACAGCCTTTTTTTATTTTATTTTAAAACTCTGCATCTGAAAACACCGTGTGACAGAAAGCATTTATATACACTGCAGTGTTTTTGGTATAATACAGTATTTCATACATCCATTTCTTTTTCTGCAAAAAAAAATTTGCTTTGTCGGACAAACAACCAAACTCCCATTGACAAAGAATACAGCTAAGGCACATTGTTTCTGCTAAATGAAAGACAAAAGGGTGCAAAAACCGGTAGTGCAATAATTGCTGAAAATCACATTCTACTACAAGAAAAGCATTCTGACTTTGAACTTTGATTACCGGTCAATTTAAGACATTTCAATATCTCATAAAATACTCCTTTAAATAAATAGCAAAATATCTACATCTTTCAGTGTGTTCCATTTGAATTCCCAATTTTTTTTTAAACTTTCCTGTATATACATGGTTTTCTTTTTTCTTATTCAATAGATTACAAAATATTTCTGTACAATTTTATGCATATTATGATCTATAACAAAATAGTTATTTCTTAAAACTATATTACCACCAGTCTTTGAAAATGACAGAATAGGAATAACTTATTATGGACTATGTTAGGCAATAGAAAAATCCAATCAAACCAAAACAGAACCAAAAGGACAAAGTCAGAAAAATAATTTCATTACATTGAATTAATTATTTTAGTTTCACAAACCTTGTTCTGTATGTAAACCCTTTTCAGTTGCCTTTGGGTTGTATCCACATCCGAATACCAACACAGGACAGGATTTGGGATTCCTAAAAGCCCTGCAGCCTGCCGGGAATATTGGTGCTGCTCACTGAAACACGACAGTTCTCATGGAGAGAAGAATTAAAGAAATCCAACATAAACAAGCCTTAGCAGAAGTCATTGGTTTCTGCTGACTCTGACAACCTTTGAATGAAGCTCCAAGAGCCAGAACTTCAGAAACGCATCTATGACTTAGACAACACAACCAGACTCCACTGTGTTCTAAATGCACTGTTATATTCCCTACCAACACCCAAAATCTGGCCCCATGTGGTGACATTCTTCAGATTTTAAGACCATACCATTAAGAGGATATTTCTTCTCCCAGCTACCAGTACAAATCTGAGAGGAATGCTACTATGCCGTGTTAAAATGAGTGAAATTACTCTACAATTTGTCTTGTGCATCTGAGAGCAGTCTGTCCTTTACAGTCTGAAGATAAATTAAAAGTTACTAAGTTTGTACTTTGTAATTAAACCAACCTTCCTTATCTACAGCGAGTTGCAAAGGACAGAGCTCATAATTTCCTAAGGTTTATATGAATGTCTGAGACTTCCTTTTGCCTGAAGGGAAGGTCATTTTCTTTCCTTAAAGACTGCATTTGTAAGCAATTTCTATTGTATTTGTGAAGTGTAAGCTGACAGCAACACAACTGAGCTGTAATAGAAATCTCAAGGTGCCTTTTATTCATTCCACAACAAACAGAGAAAGTGAGCAAGACACAGACAACAGCAAAGTTCCTAACACAGTTTAAGGCCACATTTAGAAAGGATGGAAGTAAGGCTTTCTTTAAGAGGCAACACACTGGATGCCACAATGGGAACAGACACCGAGCGACCCGAAGCTGACAGGATTCACCCACAGAAAAGCTGAAACAACACCCTAGTTTTGGCCAGCAGGTCTGTGCCTTTTTTTGGGTCTAAGCAGGAAAATAAAATGAAATGCCATAGACATCCTCCTCTGGAATATTCCCAGCAAACTGAAGGTGCTCCCTAGCAGGAGTGCTACTGTCTCAGTCGAGGGTGTTAATTACAACAGAACCAAAGACAAGCCGAGTCATTACAATATACAAATGCAGCGCCATGAACCGCGCCTAGAATTGTCACTCTGGTATCAGAGGCACCTGTACAGTATCTTGCTGTTTATTTGGCAAGGTTACAAGTAATACTTCTAGGTTTTAACAAAGTAGAAAGAGAATTTGCATAGATTGTACATTCAGTTCGAGGAGACTTCTGGTACCTTTTTTTGTTGTTCTCAGGTAAACGTGTTTGCAGACACAGTGAGGTAGCAGCTGTGGTAGCACCCATGAGCAAAAGAAGGTAACCAAGGCAGAAGCAAAGAGCAGAGTGATCAACACACTACTGTTAGTAAGAAGGAACGGAATCAACGTGGTAGCTGCAGTGTCACACCATGAAGGGTAACTGCTCCCAACACCACACGTGACTGAGACACCCCAACGCTGCCGTGGTCCTGGCTAACACAGACTGTAAGGTCTTGGGGCCTCAATTTTAAAATCTCTCAGCCTGATTATTCTTTCCTTTACTGGGACGACGGTGGTGAAGGTTTTAAAGGTCAATCTCTTCTACAATACACTTCGAAGGGAATTATAAATCAGAGGGTTTGCTTGCTTTTGAAGATTCTGCAGGAAAATTTGCTGTCCTACAAATCCTTCCTTGCTGCCCTTAACCCTAATTCACATTTCTTTGGCTCCTCTGTGCCTGGCTGCAGCAGCAGCTGCCCTCAGGGCTCTGCAGCAGGTATTCCTGCTCTCAGGAACTCCTCCTGGGCCTCTGGAAGGGCAGTGCTCTGTCCTCTCTAACTCTGCATCACTCCCTACCCTCTCTGTGGGCATCACCCCTGGAGCTGCCTTGGCAGAAGCCTGAGGGTTTGGTTTGGAAAGGCTTTTTTACATTATTTCTCAACTGTCATTTATTATGGGCTTAAGATAATGTCCTACTGATCCTTAAGACCATACTGGAGGTTTGAATGGTAGAAATAAAGACACATATGGATCATTACCTTTTCACAACCGAATGGAAGCAAAGGCCAGTGGGAACAGTCGCCAACCACTCCCTACCAGGTCTGTCTTACCCTGTTGCTGAAATACCAAATAACCAAGTCTCCTCTTACATATATCAGATTCCCATGCCTGAAAATCAGGACAAGGTGACTGCTGGCTTTCACCAACTCCCTCCTGTGTGCAAGTACTGAACAGACTGAAGGCTGCTCTGAAAAGCAAACCTTGCTCATCTGCAGCTGGGTTTCTGAAGAAGCCTAGGGGATTTGGCTCACTCAAGGATAAAACTTCCAGCTCTACAGAAAGTGCTGGAGTTGGCCAAGGTTCCATGTGGCCAACTCCTGAAGCTTTGGGAGCTGCAAAGACAACGAGGAGGGCGTGCTAGCCAGCGGCAAGCTGGCAACTCTCTGATGGCTGTGATGAAAGGGAACAAGAGAAACCTGGTCCTCATTGCTGGGCCACAAGAAAGACCTGGATCTTGTTTATCTGGGAAGTCAAAACTGAGATCTCAGGGCATCAATGGTTCTCAGCCTTGCTGTGCAGAAGGAGCCCAGTTTGCTCAAAGGTTTGTTGCAACACAGCTGTGTCAAACTTTTGCAAAGTTTCAGCACCTTCTTTACCCTTTCTCCCTCCCTTTGGTCAGGTTTACACTATCCCCGTTCTCACTCACTGACTTCACTACTGTGCTCACTACAATCGTGGCTAAGAGTGATGGAGGCTTCATTAGGGTGGCAATTAGTGCTGCAGGAGATGGAGGGGAAGTGAATGCACATTAGTTGGTACTTTTGAAGGTGCTGCAGGATCACTGTTAATACACCATTAAACAACTGTACAGGCATTGTGCACTGAAGCCAATACCCAGGAAAGTCAATTTGTAACACACGAATGCACATTCCTGTATCTCTAGGCTCAGCAATAATGAAGGCTTAACAACAGAGATACAGAGGGACTTCCTTGTAGAACACTTGCTATCATGAAGGAATTGTTAAAATTCTCTGCTTGCCGACAGCACAAAAAATGAAGACATATTTTCAATTCTAAAAAAAACCTCCTTGAGTATCAGAAAATGAAAATGCAAATATTACTACTCAATGTCCAAATGTCATCAAAGAAAGAAATGGACAAATCTGAAAATAAACTGTCATTTGAGCTATTTCATTTAGCCTTGGGGTTTAACATTACCATATAAACAGGTTTGCATAATGCTAAGACTGACTTTGGACATCATTCATTAAATCACGTATGTAGATGTTCCCATTGTGCCACATTCCCTTTCTGTGCAAAACGGATTGATCACAGGAGTGTTACATGGCTGTCACACAGAATGGGCAGGGAATTTAAACAAGCAGAGCATTACACACAGAGGACAAATGTGTGCATATGGAAATATAAACCCCTCCCACTGAAAGGAATTTTGATCCAAGCAGGCTTTCAGGTGGGATCCTGCTCAGCAAGGACTGGCCTTGTGACTGGAAAAGAACACCTGCACATTCAGATGAAGACACGTAACTCTCTCGTTTTGTACCAAATGTGGGTCCCTGCTCCCAATTCTCCTTTTCACCAAACGTAAGATCTGTGAAGTTATTCTCTTCTGACCATTGACAACGTTCACCACAGGCTCCCAGTGCTGCCATTTCAAACCTGAGAAGCCACTAAGCAGGACTAAGTTGGGCTTAGCAGCATCAGCCTGCAGCCAGCTCTGATCCCTGATGCAGAGTCTGGCTTTACATGGGTTTTATTCACAACTCCTGGACTTTGTAACTCAGACACAGAATCTCATATATATCTTTTGCATCCATGTCTGCATGATAGCAGCTATAGTAGAGGTGGCTGTTTAGGTCCAAAACTTGACACTGCCCCCAGAAGATGTTCCAAACATGGCAGCTTATCCTTTGATGACTTCAAACAGACAGCATTTACCCCTAGCCTACTGTCACACCTTTTGTTTATGCTGGACTTGACTCTGAAGTCCTCATTTAGCACTAGCACTCTGTGGAAGTTTTTCCTAAGAAAGGACTGCAGGATGAACCCCTTCAGCTCTGCATCCTATATTTTAACAGCAGCACTGGGGTTGCCAGCTTGCAACAAAACTTCACTGTTTAAATGCTTCTTGCCTTTCAGAAAATAAACTCACATAAATTTTCTTTGAGATATTTTAAACCTAGCATATAATGCAAATGGATATATCAGCAACCATCTGTTTTCTTTCCCTTTTTTGTACTAAAACAAAATAATTTGCACCTTATATTTTAAATGATAGAAGTGGCAGCTTTTCTCCTAACCACAGAAGACGTGATTGTTGTCACCTTCTGCTTGGTCTAGTTAATGAAAACTTACCAAAAAAGCACTTAAAAACATTCCTGCTTAAGAATAAAAACAAGTATCAAATTTAAAAACTAAGTTATCTGCATGCGTGCGCGTGGGTGCACCCCTACACATGTGCTTATGTGCAAGACAGACCGAAGATTTTGTGACTACCCCAGGAGTCTTACTGAGAACAAGCACTGCCTGGGCTTGTTAATGAGTTTAATTGTGTGCCCTAAATATGACGTTCTTCATTTAATCTGCAGGGCTTGGACCGTGCAGTCGCCACTGCATCGGTGTGACCAAAGCCCTGGACTTCACAGTGAGGATTGGAGGTCCCCAGAAAATACGAACTTCACAAAGGAATGTTATATTAAAAACAAGCACTGTTAAAAAACCCTACTGAATAAGTAATAACACTGTGATTCTATTACATAAACCTGTTGGCAACCCTGGTTTCACACACGCTTGCCTCTGGAGCTGGTTGAACAGCTGGAACGTTACCTTAACTGGAATATTCCAATCAGCTCTCATTGCTACAAACTTTCCTAAAGCTACCGCTCGTGACTGACAAAATCAAGACAAAAAAAGAAAGGGAGATGTGAGGGGAGGAAGGCCTTTTCTTAATAAAGGCAGCTTCAGTTAGTAAAATAACATAATCTTCAAGCTGCAAAAGCAGCACCTACTAATTAGTCATTGACTAAAACATAAATAATAAATACCTAAAGTGTTCCTTCTATGCATCCATTTTTGTGCCAGATAAACATTTCAATGCTCTGCCTTAATGCCAGCACAGCTGACACCACAATTTCAAGTCCAAAGCAAACTGAAGTAGCTTTAAACCAATACGACAGAGATACTACAAGCCACGGGGATCTGTGTGTTACAGTCCTACTGCAAGTGTTGTTTAAAAGGGAATTCAACCTTCCTGGGAGACGTGATTATGGAATGATCTAAGGGTCTGTTCCCCTCCTGATGTGGACACTTAGCTCTCAGCAGAAAGTTATCCATGCACACAGAAGGGTGAACAGATACCTTCCTTTATTACAGCAACAGGACTTCTTTCCTAATTAACCCAATAGCTTTTAATGGTCTTTTTTGGTTCTGTTGCTAACTAGAGGTTAACACAGCAACAACAACAAAGTGCATGCTTTTGCTAATGTAAAATGCATTAGTTGGAGGTGAATTTGCATATAAAACCTGTATTTTAAAAAGTTCTTGGAATGTAAATTAGTTTTTCCCTACTGCAGAAAATGCAGGTTGAAATGATGCAAAACATGCCTATTTAAAACAGGATGCAGCCTGCTAGGAATTCTGAAGACAGGCAAGGATAGACTGTTGACAGAATAAAGTAAAAGCACAGAGAAACATGGCATTGTTCTCCTTCCCCTGGCTTTGGGCAGAGACCCACATCCTGCACAGCCTTCCAGATGCTCCGGCAAAGCCTGGAAGGATCCAGCTTTAGGAAGAGATGGAGATCTGAGACCAAGGGAGGGAATTAGTGTTAAGACTTACTAGCCACTACTCAAATTAGGGAAGAAACCTGTTGTTGCAGATTTAGGTCCCAGTTTTACCATTTTACTGATTTACAACTCCACTGCCTGAGGAAAAACTCAGCTCAGCTCATGAGCAAAATCAGCAAAGGGTGTGAGCAGACACATCACAACCCACCCCAGCCTACACATACATACCTGCTCTGCTGGCAGTCTGTGAAAATACTCAGGTACCGGTGGCTTCCAGAAATACCTGCACATTTGAAAGGGCTGAAATTCAAAATACTTCTTTGTTCTTGAATAAATACTCGCAGTACACTTACCCTGAACCCGACTGCATGAGACATAAAAGACTACTAGAGCAAAAACACTGGTTTCATTTAGAGTTTATCATGAAATTAGTCTGAAAAAACCTCTGAAAGTAATCTGAAAGTTTCTGCTTTTGCTCGTTTTCTCTAACTAGGATAACAGACATCAGCTGTGTCCAGAATTACTTTGTGTTATTAAAAACACCAGTGAGGCTGTACCACAATTACTTAGCATTCTCTGAGGTCATGTGGCCATACAGGCTCCAGCCTGCAGGAACCAACCTCCCCAGGAAGCCTAAATAGAAGGGAATTTTGCTGTGATTTATTCATGATAGCAAAATAACAAAAGCCTATGAAACAGCAGAGGTACAGACAAATTTATTTTAAAAAAAAACCCTTTAGCAGCTGCTCCTTCACTGCCCTCTCCATGGCTTGGTGCTACTGTTTCCAAGCCCACACGATGGTGGGTGCAGTGGCACCTGGAATGCCAGGTCCTCACCAGGCAGCACAGGCTGTGGGATGAAGGAAGCTGCTCCCAACAGAGCTGATGGAGAGGGCAGTGCCAAAGGCCTTGTCAGAACTTCAGAACTTTTTTTTTTTTTTTTGTTTTTGTTTTTTTTTTTAAAATGAATTCTACTGCAGTAAGTAACAAAAAAAATGTAACTTCCCCTTATGTTTCTGAAACCTGGCGCGAGACTCACAGAGAAGCGAGGTTCAATTCCCTTTTAAAGACCTGTGCCGGGGCAGAGCGCACCGGGTGCTACCTCAGGCGGCCGTCGGGTTTGACGGGGCCCAGCTCGGATTTGGGGTCGGGGCTCAGGGAGCTCCAGGCTGTCTGGGCACAGCCCTGCAGGACGGGGCAGGCCGTGGGACCCACGCTGCAGATGTCCACGGCTGACCAGACGCTGCTGACCAGAGAGTCCACCCAGGCGTCCAGGCGGGCGCCCACGAGCCCCGCGTTGCGCTTGGCCTGGTCGGCGCGGGCGGCGCTGACGGGGATGTTCAGCACGGGGTTCAGGCCCTGGAAGCTCTGCTCCATGTAGGCGTTCTTTGGAGGCCCGCTGTGAAACTTGATGGCTTCCTCTGCAAAGGCAGAAGCAAACCCCAAAGTTAGTGCATTAAAACAGCCGCCACGGAGGATCTAAAGGCACAGTAAACAAAAAGACCAAGCTTCAGGGGTGAGCTGTAGCCTGTTTCCCACACACTGCATCCCAGGGGCTGTGCTCAGCTTTGGCACTCCTCGTGCTCAGCACTACGGATTCTGCTCACCGTGGTTCTCATCCTGCAAGTGCTGCCTTAGCAGGCAAAGCTCTGACCCTGAAAACAGAGTCACCCTTACTATCAACGTGCACAACCGGCATCCCCAGAGCTGCAGGACATCCAGGACTGGCTGCACCTCGAAATGAGGAAACAGTTCAAGGACACCTGGTGTGAGAAGTCTGCCAGCCCCTGTCAGACATCCAAATGCTATCATTGATTTGTCTAGGAGAAAGAGCCAAGATCTCAGCCTGTTCTGTTGTGGGGTTTTTTTTCCCTAGACAGATGAACCTTGCCCTGCTGTGGAAAAGCCACAACATTTGTTAGCTCTATCTGCCTACAAAACCCAGGTGGTGCCATTTGTGGCACTAAAAGGACAACACCACGGTCTCGGACAGACCAGACCCACAATCAAACAGGTGTAGCCCCAACATGATTCCTGGAAGTGCTCCAGTCTCCCTGGGACAGCATTCTCTCATGACAGTTATATTTCAAGCTCCTGTGCTGAACAGTAGATCAAAACCATTCCCTAATGATACTTTGCATTGTGGTTGCTTTCCATACAGTAACCCTTCTATCTCAGCAAAATACAGTACAATACCCCAAATTTGCAATATTGCAGTAAAAATCAGTATCAGACTGTGACAATGCTTTCAGAGACCTAAACTGGACCCTGTGGGTCAGGCTGACTTCTGAGAGTCTGAGTGCACCAAGGTGCTGCTTATAAAACCTCGATGGGACCCTGCAAAAACGTTCACTGAGTGCCTGTGGGGAGCAAGTTTCCAACCATTTCTTTCCGCTCCCAGCTGCCTGCCCCAGCATCCTCGCTCTGGCAGCACAGAGGATATGTTCAGCCCTGCCAACAGACACACTGTCTAGAACAGAAAATGGGCCCATTCAGGGCGCTGCAGGCGGGGAAAGGCACCGCGCCCCGCCAGCGTCAGAGGCCAGGAATTGCACATTCACGGCGACAATTCCTTCCACATGGCCCTGCTGCTCGCGCTGCAGCCTGACACTGAGTCCTTTCTTCCACGCAGAGGGCAGCATCTCAGGTGCTGGAAATAAATCTGTGTGTTTATTTAGAGGGGAAAAGGGATGTTTAATTGGAGCTTTGCTGTTATATTTGCAGAGTCTTTAATGTCAAATACTGTGCAAGTCCGTCACTTCAAGTCCCCAGTTAAAGTGGTCCAGCACATGCCCATCACCATTATACATCATTTCACTGTTCCTGCATTTATCTAAACCCCTCTTCTTATTTTAAATGGTAGATATCCACAATAACCTGCAGTCAAAATGAGTTCAGTCTGTGCACATGTGTCAGGAATGTGCTCTGCCAGAGCACTGCAGTTTAAGAAACAGAACAAGTACACATGATTTAATTTCCTCCTTTGGAAGCAATTAAATATGGAAGACTGTTTGTCAACATATTAATTAAATAGGAACATTCTGAGTAAAAATCCCCAAATAAATAAGAGCTGGCATTACTAGCAGGATCATCTGATTGAAACAGGCAATTCGGCGAGCCTGTTGAATCAAAGCCTGTTGCACACGTGTGCGGTGCATGGAACAAGAGAGATCTTTTCTCAGACAAGAAACAGGATGAAATGGAACTTGCTGTTCTCCCTGGCTTAGCCTTGCATCTTTCCCAGGCCTCAGGACTTGGTGGATTATCGGGACTGGAGAGAATGAAACCTGCAGAAAGTGCTTGGCAAAGCAGCAGAGACTGTGTTAAGGGCTACCACTGCCCACGGTGAAAGGTGCTGCTCCAGTGGAGACACACGGAGACCCCTGACCTGGTACTGGTGGGGACTGTCTGGCCCCACAGCAGGACAGCACCCCAAGTTAGGTGTCCTAGAGAGGAAAGGCTGGGTAACAGCAACCTGAGTGCAGAGTCACACGTACTCATCCACAGGAAATGCTGGGGACTGGACCCAGAGCCCTCTCCTGGAGCCTCCAAGTCTTTGTTAAACAGTTCATAGGAGAGAGCAGGGAGGATGCTGCTCATCCGAGCAACGGCAGATGGGCTGCTCCTCTCTGCATCAAAGGAAAAACGACAGAGAATCATCCTCCACAGCGTACTGAGCTGCTACAGAAGAGCGACAGCGAGGCTCCCAAGCCCTGAAATGCTGCAAAAAAGGAGGCTGGAGCTACTGGGTGTGCTCTTGAAGCACTGACACTTCAGTTAAGTGTCACAAGAGCTCATGAAAAAGCAATGAAGAATGTAAGGCTTGCCACTAAATGTTTAGACATTTAAATCTGTATGGTTAGAGCAAACAATTCAAAATTAGCTGAATTGCAGACACTAAGCCAGACTTTTTTTGCCAGCCCTTTGACTTCAGGAGGACGTGTATCAATGCAAAATATATTCCACTGACTCGAAATAGAACTTTAAAAAACTTGGTTATTTTTGACCCCTATTTTTATTTGCTCTTCACTCAGATGTGAGGACACATTTCTCAATTGACTCTTCTGGTCTAACTTCTTTGGATTAAACACACAGACTATAGCCAGCCACACAGGCTTGGATTTCAGCATTTTTGTGTGGGTTTGTTCATTGTTTTGCAGAAAACGCAAATTAGTTTAGGCAGAGAGTGGGCTGAGGAATGAAAAATGTGGTTACCTTGGTGCACATTAAGGCACTAGACCTGTGGGTTTTTCAAAGCAACGCAGAACGTACAGCTTTATTTCCTTACTTGAATTGTGCTGAAACCCTCTGGCAAAGAGGTAATTTTTTATTGACATTTTGTTTGTTTTCTCTTGCAGCAAACAAGACAGTGCTGCATTTGCTCATTGTGGAGCTAATCGACTCCTTGTCAGCTGGATCTGAACTAAATTTCAAAGCAAATCCCTGTCTTCAGGGTTTTTCTCGGAATGATGATTCCAGGGCATGTCTGCTCTTCTGCAGTCATGCGCCTGCCTGCTGCTATTACTGCGTTTATCAAGAACATGTCATGTTACCTCTGGTTAATTTAAAGAAATCACAGCAGTTCTGACACAAGTTGCCACCCACTTTATAATCCGTACAGATGCAATTAGAATTGATTGAGCCACTGCAAACAACCAAGGGCAAAACAAAGGTTTCCCAGGATCTGCTAACTGAGATGATCTATAAATATGGATTAGGTTAAAAGGCCGCTGAGGTGCCTGAGTGCATCGCCCGTGTCTGCTAATGCTGTCAGCCCCTGAAAGGGCTGCCTGCAGTTTGGGGGCACAGGGACCAGGCACTGGTATTTCAGGCTCCATGGGAGCAGCAAAGATCAGCAGCCCCATGTCCAGGACACGCCATCAAGCTGGGGGCAGAGTGGGAAAGGTCTCTCTTAAAGCAAAAAAGGAGGCTGCTCTTTTTCACTGCTCTCCTTGCTTGAAGGAAGAAGGGCTTTTAATGTATTCATTTATTTACAATCCAGGGTTTACTATCATCCTGAGGTTTTGGGGCTTTTTCTGCCCCAGAAGTGAACCTGCTACTGGCTCACAATAACCTATTTGGCTTTAATGGAACGGGTACTATCCATTAAATGGATGACAACTCATTATCGGCACTCCAGCTGGGAGAGCGCTGGGGAAACTTTGCTGTGAATATAAACTCAAATTTAAAAATGAAATTGCTTTGGCTTTTTCTCTTCCCCTCACTGTGACCCTGGGAGTCGACCACACTTGGCCTTTAAAGAGCAGGGAAAGGGGGAAAGTGGGATGGTGGGGAGGTAGAGACAACATCTACTGAATTTGCTGTTTTCTTAGGACTTGAAGTCTGTGGGGTAGCTTGGATTATAGTCTGTGAGCTGCTGGCTAAGTGCTCTGAATGATCCCTGTTGTTTGGTTCTGCCTCGCAGGGGAGCTGGACATCTGGCCTTGAGTCTCCAAGCACTCAAATTCCAGCTGCCTAAAGCTGCCAGCAAGAGCCCCCCACCCCTGTGTGTCACCACTGCCAGTGATCTTACACGGATCTGCTCCCTGTTTTGTCTTCTCCACATCCCATTCCCTCTTTGTCTTGGCACAATTATTCCCAGAGCATCCTGCTGGTCCTTGGCAGCCCTCCTGTGTCCCTACAAGCATGGAGTACTACGCTTTGACACGCTCGACCATATGGTGGGAACCTCAAAACTGGTGTTTGGAAGAATAAACAGGAATCTGTCTGTGCAGGAGACAGAGGGAAGGAGACTCTGCTGGAGAGAGTGAACCTGATTTCTCCAAATGATTTCTCTCACAAATTCACCTAATTTCCTTTTTTTATCTTTTTTGCTTTCTCCAACCAGGCAAATACTGGGAGGCACTCCTGAGCCAGAGTATCTGCTGAAGGCAGAGCTGATCAGTGACATGACTCAAAGTAGGGAAAAGAGACACAGATTTGGATGACTGGAGGGGGAGAAGGAGCAGGAAGGAATAAGTAACGTTAGATTACAGACTCTCCACTGAAATAGCTTAGGGAGCTGTATTTGCAGTGGAAATACCCAAACAGTATACTCAGTAATTCCATGTAAGACCCGATCTCTTAGAGATTCAGGTTTTGAAAAGGTCAATGAACCTGTGTTCTTAAAACAATTTACAATCTATCAGTTACTCACATCTGGACACAGCATCAAAGAAAACAGTCACTCTTGATTTCCCTTCATGGCTTTACTTGCATGCACAGAATTTAGGCCAAAATTAATAAATAAATGGAAATAGAAAAATGAATAAACTAGTGGCATATGCTGTTTTTATAAACTGCTAAACAGAACATCTTTTCTGGCAGCTGTCCCATGATTATTTTTTTATTTTGAATGCAATTATGAATTCTGAGAGTCATGATACAGGAATGAACGTGTTTTACTTTGACTATTCAAAAGAAGAGCCAGTGGCTCCCTTCATGATGCTGGGAAACCAAAACAACCTTTCCTTGTGCTCTGGGCTGAAGTGATGTGTAGATAAGCAGTGATTTAGGAAACACAGGGCTGTTGTCATGCCCGTGTTCTCGGGACACAAGATGTCAGTGGCTGCTGCCAGTTTTGTGCAAATGCTTTTTAGAACAGCAAAAGCAAACTGCACACAAGATCATGGAGAGATTTTTACATCTGAAACTTTGTGGACTCCACTTCCTCCATCTGGAGTGGATGAGACAGAGGGGGCTGAATCACTACTGAGGAAATGACATGCAAAGTGCTATGAAATGTGTCAGTCCAGGGCAATTTTTCTGACAAGAGTTGTTTTTTCATCAGGGCAGGGAGGGCAGGGTGGGGGTTGGTGGTGGGGCTGAGGGAGGATGGTTGGAAAAAGGAAAATTTTAAAGAAATCCCTAATAAAACATATTCCACTCTTCTACTGACAACTCCTGGCTAAGTCTGATGGATGTTTTATTTTCAAAGTTTTAAGACAAGAAAATAATACTATTCCTTCGTTTTAGAAGATTTTTGGCAGTTTTTGCATTGTTTACAGTAACAGAAATCGTTCTTTGAGAAGTTCTAATTCTTCTGTCATACTCTCAAAGTGCCTTTATTTGGCAGAGAAAAATGAATTTAAAGAATAAAGTGGTGACAAACTGACAAAAGCTGGAAATCAAAGCTAAATGACAACTGCCTGTACAGAGCACAATGGTGTCACTGAGACAGAAAGCCTTACAAAAACAAACAAGAGGAATTTGCATTGTAAATACAATTCTAACTACAGTGGAGTGTCACTACCTGCCCCTGTAATTAACTTTCTTCTCTACCTCCATGCCTCAGTCATCCAGAGAATACACATCACATCATCAGCAACAAATCACTCCTGAGACTTTTTTCCCAGACAATATTGTTCCCAAGCTTTATATTTCATTCCTGTAGTAGATTCTAGTTCCATATGAATGAACAGGCTTTTTAGCAAAAAATGTGAGCCCAGAGTATCAATGGCCAATACAGGGCAACTACACAATTTCAGTGGAATTATTCCAGATTCAGAGTTTGGACCAAAGGGAGTTTTGCCTTTACACCTTGAAGTGTGGGCTTACTTTTGAAGTCTGAGACACGTTTACCTGTCCATGGGGCTCTCACATTGGAGGGAAAAGCAGCAAGGTTGCTGGCTACATGCCATGTTTTTGTCTAATTTATGCCTTAAATGTTAAATTACCAAAGAACATGGAACTCATTGATTTCCAGCAGACGAGTTGGTAGCAGCTGCATTCAGAAGCAGGCTGCCTCAAACTTTGGAAATGTATTCCTTCCACACATGGTGTCTGTTCACAATTTATCACTGCCTCTTAGCTAATAACAGCAGTGGGCTGGAGGAGGTTTAGTTTCTGCTTAAGAAACGATGCCACCAAACGTTAGCAGCAGAAATCAGTGAGTTCACTCTTCTGCTGGAAATGTGGGAATCAAACTCCTGTTGAGCGAGATAAGGGCTGCATTAGCTCCCAGCAGTTGTCTGCTGCTGTTTGCATTACAGAAGCAGCACGTTATGCTGGAAGGTAAATGCCTGACTCAGTTTATTTGCTGCCTTGTCAGGAAGAAGAACTTCTGAAAACTTAATAGGATCATTCATGTATCTAGCAAATTTAAGATGTCTAAAGTTATGAATATTAATACTGGGCAGATGGAAGCACTTGAGCACTTTAAGAAGAATGGTAAAGATATTCAGAGCAACAAGCTTGTTTTGATCTTACTGAATAAAAAACCAGGTGTGGCTGTAAAATGTTCCCTCTTCCCCCAGCACAGTGTCCTGGGCACTGTCTGCAGACCCATCCATTTGGATGATGCCTGTGCCATGCAAACACGGGAGCCTGCAGAGCCTGGCAGCCCCAGAACGGCCTCTGGATTTGGATGGCTCAGGGCTGCTGTGGCAAGGAAGAAAATGGTTTCTTTCTAAAAACATCAGTGTGGGTCTGGTCCCAGGGCTGTATTTGTAGATATTTCTGTAATGCAGCTGCTTGGCAAGTACTGAGCAGGTGTTGGCAGGTATCAGGCAGGAGTGAATGCCTGGACCTGACAAGATGTCAGGTGAGCTCTGGCCTAGGGTAATTTTGTCTAATCCAGCATTTTGTATATTAATGCTTTTATTGCTAAACACACAGGCTTTGTTGAGGAAACAGCTTAAACACATGTAAGTCTCTAAGAGGAAACATGAATGAAAAGCAGCACAGAAAGGTCAATTTTTCTTTCCATTTCTAAATGACGGCTTTTATGATAGTTGTTAGATTACTGAGAGTCAGAAGTTCTCTGGATTCTGTGCATAATTTAAAGATACAAACAGTCTCTTGTTCAAAGTGCCTGTGTTTTACAGACTAAATACAGACACTTCCACTTGTCTTAGTGCAAAAGTTTCTTCTGACTTAGTATCTATAACATCCCTTTCTTTAATCCTCTTCCAATACAGTGCTACTTCATTTTTATCAGCAGCATTTACAGTGAAGACAGACACAATAACTATATCATTCCTGTAGCAAATAATAAAACTTACCTTGTTTGATAGGCTGCTGATTCGAGAAGGTGAGAGGAGTAACAAGGAATTTGGTTTCAGCTACTTGTACCCAGTGGTGCAGAATTTTTATTGTCCAGACACCAGGTCGCAGGGGCAAATTCAGAGGTGGTTTGTAGTGAGTAAACTCGGCACTGGATTCAATAAGGATATCGTATGTTGCTGCAATCACATTGATGGGATCCACCCAAATGACAGTCACGGTGACGTTGGGGCCCTTCCCCCACTTCTGCATCCCAACTGGCTCATCTGTCGGCCCAAGGAGCCCTCCAAAATTCCGGAAAAGCCTTTCCTTGGCGTCCCACTCGGTGCCGATCTGAAATTAAAGAACACAGAGCTGGTAGTGTCATCTCTGTAAGCATCTGAGACCCTTGTGGCAAGTAAGGGCTCTCAAGAGACTCAAATCATATTTCTCTAATCACATGAATTATACATACACATAAAAGCTGGCAGCAACATGACCTAAGATCATAATGTGCACACAAATTGTGAGGCAACCTAGAATGCAAGGCTTGCTTTTGTGGTCCACTTTTGATTGATAAAAAAGCATTCTTTATCTTAAGAATGACACAACAGGCTAGAGCAGCTCTTTCTTCCCTCCACAGGAGCAGTCAACAAGGGACCAGGCCTAGTGGCTGGACACAGCCTATGCACAGAGAAAACCCGTGACCCATCATCTCCTGGGTCATGAAAATGTATTACACATTTGAGAGATGGACCCTGCCGCAGAGACCTGCACGTGTTTACGAGGCTGAGCACGGCCAAACCTTTCCATCAGTTCTCCTGTGACCACAGCACTGAGGGCTGCACTTCTGCTGTTGGAGGCAGTTCTGGTAGGAAACCCCTCAAAGCCTTTCTGCTGTTCTTTCGCCCTGATCTCCGGACACTGTAGATGACCAGAGTTGATTTGTCCCCTGTACAGAAAGCCTCTGTGGGTGACCTCTGGACAGCCATGCACACACAGGCAGGGTCCCCACTTTTAAAGCATATGTGCATATTGCAGATTTTCCCCACACAGAGCTGTCCTTGTCCCTGAGCTTCACCTTGCAAGGGCACGGTCAGAACCTGCTTTCCTGAAAGCATAAAAAATAACTGCAGCTCATTTGCTTCAGAGATTTTTCTTCTAGATTTCGTTTCACTTCATGAGAATAAGTGATTCCAATATCATGCCTAAATCCCCCCAAATCCCCAAAACACAACGATTACCTGATGCCTATTACCTGTACTGGAAACTGTCCAGTCTCCAGTCCCCTCTAAATAAATCCCTGTGCTTGGCAGACAAATTACAGGAGGACTGCAAGCAAAAAGCTACAAGGTCAGTAAAATAAACGCCACCATCCTAAATCCATCTGTCATCGCACGAATTCTTCCTACCAGACTATGACACTGCAGAATATGAGACAAAATGAGCCTTCCACTACTCTGCAATCAACACAGCATTTCTGGTATTTCAGAGGTATTTCACCCAGCACACCAGCTAATCAAACCAGACAGCATAGCCCAGATATCAGACCCCAGCATCGACTGCCTCGAGGAGCTGTCAGTGCGTGCTCTCCTGACAAGTCTGACTGAATATGTATGGAAATAAGCTGAAAAAGAAAATTTCCTGACCAGACCTTATTAGCTACTCTGCCAACCTTCACTGAGGTGCAGCCATATCACACCTACCGGTGCTCAAGGGACCTGGAAATAATAAAGTCACAACATGTGAAACAAATCTACACCCTCCTGGGCAAAGAGAAGTCTGTAAGGAAGCTCTTTCCACCACATTCAATATTTCTTACTGAAGAACTCATTGCAGAAAACTTATTTCATTGTCAGAAATTAAACATTCACTCCTGACATCCAACTATTTCCCCTCTCTTTAGTTTCTCATCCCTGAGAACAGAACTCAGAAAGTTGCAGTCCCCTTGCTCCAACCTCCAGGTGACACTGCTCCACACCAGGCTGCACAGAAATGTCGAGATGTGTTCACACGCACCAAGATTTATTAGACTGCTCTGTAGAAGAGCTAAGGCTCTTTTGGGGGAAAAATGATAACGCAATTGATGTGTGGTTGATAAGCTTTGTGCAGGCATGGCACAAAGGAACCCAAAAGTTACAGCCAAAGGGCAGGGCAAGAGGGGAGGGGACAGTTCTGGCGCTGGTGGCAGCGGTCTCCATGCGAGCCTGTCTGCCCATGGTCAGGGTGTGCAGGACCAGGGAACAGCAGCAGGGCAGAAAGCAGAGCCATGGAACAGCAGCAGGGATGAAAGCAGAGCCATGGAACAGCAGCAGGGCTGAAAGCAGAGCCATGGAACAGCAGCAGGGCTGAAAGCAGGGCCAGGGAACAGCAGCAGGGCTGAAAGCAGGGCCAGGGAACAGCAGCAGGGCTGAAAGCAGGGCCAGGGAACAGCAGCAGGGCTGCAGAACAGGCCCTTGGCAACACAGAGGCACCCCCGGGTCCCCGTGTGCCCCCGGGCCAGGGCTCACACCAGGGCTCCACAGGCACCTCGGGGAGGGGGAGGCAGGGAGCTGCACACTCTGTTCATGGGATCTGCCCTTTATGTCTGCTTCCCAGCTGGGGACATGCTTTCCCATGCTGCACAGCCTGCAGTACCAGCTGCTTTTAGAAGCACAGTATTTTATAGGGAATTTTACTTAAAGCACTGGTCAGAGGTTTATAACCCCTGAACTTTACACAGCTGAGTTGCCAGTACTGAGACGTCCGATTTTACAGGGCCAGAGATAACAGCCATTTAATAATTTTCACAGCTCTTTAAAACATTGTGAGTAGGCTTTCACTTTCTAATAGAATACACCAAGTATGGGATGGAATCAAGCAGTAATGAATATCTGATAAATTATGAAGGGATGTGGCACAGAAACTGACATTTTTCACATCATTATTTTAATCACCTTTATTTTGGGCTTCAAGAGCAAGCACCGTGCCCGGGGTATGTTTGGAAAGCTGGGAATCTCTCATTGGCTCAAAACTTCTGTTTCTATCTCTGTTCGAACCCAAGATAAAATTTTCCCAAGATAAATTATACCCTGATTATGGGTTCGTGTCTCATTGCTCACCACAAACAGGACCATTAGGTTCACACAATGCACACTAATTGCCTGCCACCTAGTTTATTTTATTCTCTGTGATGAATCACAAGTCTTAACAAGACCAGAAATGAACTTAGCGTTCAGCTGATAGACGGTGAGCTGAGACTTTTAGTTCTGTGCAGCAAATCCATCCCCTGCCCTCCACGGAGAAGCTGCCCGAACCCAGGCTGGCAGGACACACAGTGTGTGCATTGTGCATGGGCCAGTTTTAGGAGGTGTGGGAGTCCCGTGCTTGGAAATCATCTCTCTTGGATTTCCTGTAAGTTTCTTTGATTGGACTCAGGCTGCAGGAGCCGTGTGCCATCGAAATGCTGTCACTAACTCCCCCCCAGCTGGCTGACGGCTTCCCACTTCTCTTTTTAGGGTGTGGGGTGAAATCTGCTCCTTGGGAAGTGAAGTCTGCGAGCAGCAGAGGAGCAGAGGGCAGGAGGCAGGGCTGGAGAGATCCCACCCTCTCTGCTGCAGTCTCAGTTGTGCATCAGGGTCACAAATACACTCGGGAGCACATTCAGTGCAGCGTATTTGTGCTCTTCCTGCTGGCCCCAGTGCTGTGAGCTGGGAGAGAGGAGAAAGGTCTCTCAGCTCAGCTAAAATAGCCCCATTCAGTTTTAAATTCCTGCCGGATCACAGGGTGAAAGTCGTTGTAGAACAAGGAATTCTATGTCCCAATAAGCACAAATCTGAATTTTATTTTCTGTGAACACTGATGCTTCCATCTTAGCTAAACTGCTAAGTTTGTTTTCCACTTGCTGGACCTTGACAAAGCAGTGGCATTTTAATACACAGTAGCAGATCAGAGCTTTCCAGCCACACTGAAGCTGAAGAAGTTAATGCTGGATTTATAGCAGGGTAACTGAGAGAATTATTTGGCTCAGGGGCAGAGATCCCGGCAGGCCAAGGGAAGGCAGAAAGTAAAAGAAACAATTAAAAAAAGATTAAATTATTTACTTTGTACCTCTCGGTCTTTTAAAATATGAATCATCTATGAAAGGACAGGACAATAAAAGAGGTTAGGCGAGAAAATATAATGAAAACAAGTAAGCAGCCACCAAAACTCTTTTTGTTGAGTTTCAAATAGAAGAAAACGTTTCCTTATGCTCAAAAAAGCTCACCAGTGATTAAATTCTTAAAAGTACTAAACAAACAGCAGAAATACTCCTACAAATCACAAGAACTGGAGCTCGTATGGACATTTATCACGGCACGAAATGGCAGGCGTACCATCCGACACATTGATAAATGAAACACGCTTTCCATCCATCTCTTTAATGGCACATTAGTGTCAGGGATTTGCCATGCACACCAAAACACTGAATCCCACCTAGGCATTTCTTAATTGCCCAAGAAGATGGTAATTTATGGACTTAGCCATAATGACTGGAACACATTTGTTCAATCAATTTTATACCTTAATTGAAATTTGCGGCTTAACAAGAAAAATCATGAAATTAACTGCTCAGACAGTTGTATCTTTAAAACAAAGCACAGATGTCAGGTCCTATTAGTGGTCAACTTTCCTGATATATTTTAGGGTAGATTTTTTTACACTCTATGACAGACACTGGGACAAATTTCCAGAAAAATAACAAGATTTGTGGGAAATCTCAGCCACTGCTGTGATAATTTTCTCTTTTGTGTTACAACATCAATATTCTGCTCACATGTGGTATCAGTACCTGACTACCACTAATTTTATGAGGTCTTTTTCAGCGTACTCTTAAGAGATACATTTAAACACGTCACCATTTACATCTGGAATTGCAGAAAAAAGGCATTTTCCCCAGGAGCCTTTCACAGCACTCAAAACAATCACAGTCATAAAACTTTTAAGTTACTTTTAAATTGCTGAGCCCCTTTGACAACAACAAAAGCCTTCCATTTGTTTTTAAAACAGAAGGGAGTGAGGACACTCAGATTAATGTAAGAAATGAGGGTTGACCACAGATCTGAACTGGCAACGGTATCTCCTTCTATGATGAGGATGTGCACTATGCTAGAAAGCCACTCTCTCCTCAAATTTACGTGAAAATACCCGAAGGCTGCTGATTTAGGGTTCACTCTCGTGATGCCAGAGGCTCATCACACCGTGCATGGGTGGCTACAAACACTCACCTCTGAGAACTGCAGCCTCCCAAAATCGCTCGGTGGACTTGCGATCTTGAAGACTTTCTTGGGCATCACCCATGTTTCCAAAGTTTCCAGTTTGCTGACAGCCAGATTGGTTGCATGGTGCCTGACCAGGAAGCCTTGGAAACGGTCAGCAAGGAAGTAAAGATGGATGGAAACTGGATGGCCCATGGGGTAGTACCTGTAAAACAGCACACGCTCATCAGTCACGCAAGAGAGACATGAAATCTCCATTTCCTTGGAGCTAATGGCTTCAGAAGCACTCATTTCAACTAGAAAACCCACCACTGTGCATTAAGAGATTTCAAATGTGTTCATGACTCATTATCAAATATTCTTAAGCCATTCCGATTACCCTGAAATGCAAATATATGTTCCTAAGAACACAGGCTCATTAATTCCACGTGCACAGCTCTAAGCCCTTTAGGAGGTCCCTCTGTGTGCCAGAGAGCTCCTCTCCCTCGCCTGGCAGAAAGTGGCACCCAGACACACAGAGATCAGGCTGCAGCACTGTTTGCTCGGATAAACTGGAGGATAAAGGATGCCCCAGGGCTGTGCCTGTGCTCCAGAGCTGCCAGGGTCAGTGCCTGCCTGCACAGGACAGCAGGGAATGCTGTGTGACCAGGCACTGACCCCCAGGCCCCCTCCACTCCCAAACCCCTTCCCCAAGGGCAGGGCTCTGCACGGTGGCACTGCAGCAAAGGACACCAGCATCCCGTCCCCATTTCAGGTCTCCTTATTTTAGGAAGAAAACGTCACATTCTTTAAAGACCTGAGATTGCTTTTGCTGTGATTTTTTTTACTCATAATTAAAAAAAAAACCACCTTGAAAAAAGGTCAAACGACTGGGCAAAACCAGTCATTGGGAGACCTGAAGTGCTCGGTTGCAGTTCAGATTTAAAAACATTGTAGTCACAGCTTCAAATAATTAAAATGTATGGTTGATTGTCTGCTATAGTCTCAGAAACATCTGTAACGATGTTTGGGTACATATGGATGCATAAATAATTAAAAACGTGTTATTCATAGCTCAGAAATCAAATATTTTGCTACTTTACAGCACTGACATTAACTGCAAAACAAGTTAAACCAACCAGCATCACACCTTCAGTGTCAGCTACCGCTGACTCCTCAGGCTTGTTACCACAGTTAAAGGATGAGCTCTAAGAGGAGCTGACCAAGGAGGACTTTCCACTGCACGAGGTCAGCAACACCCAGAAGGAAGTCTCTAGAGCTGGAGAAATCAGCATAAGAAGAGAGGGTTCCAACAGGGCCAGCACTGATGGGCCGAGCGAAAACACTGCAAAGCTACGCAGCAAATGCCAGCAACAATCTGACTTCTGTTCTGAGGACTGAGAACTCCTGTTTTCTATGTGTGCAGCAGCAAATATTTACAATATCCTTGAAACAGTCTGAGTAAATTGCCTCTTGGCAGCAGAGAGTAAAACTGCCTAGAGAGGGAAGGAATGAATGAAACCCCAATCACACACTAACGCTGCTCCCACGGCAGGCGCTGGCTCCCAGCCTCCGTCGGTGCCCGAGCCGTCTGCGGGGGCACGGCGCTCTGGGGAGCCGGCCCTCGCCCGCACAGCCTGCGAGGCAGCTGCTCCTACAAACACCCGGCACTGACTCCGAGGGGGACCCAGGCAGGGGCAGCTCCCCTCGCAGCACGGGCTGGGCTGGGGGCTGCAGCACCGGCCAGCTGCGTGCTGCTCTCAGCCCCACAGCAAAGGGAGCACTGTCGAGGCGCTCAGCCCAGATCCTTCCTTGCACCACTGCAAACCCCAAGGGGAAAGAGGAAAGGTATAGATGCAAACACCCAGAAGGACAGCGCAGTACCAAAAGAGAAGAGATGTGAACCACAAACCTGAGGATTATCCATCTTTCTCTGCTCTGAACTGCATGCTGACTCACAGTGTCTTGAGGGGGCTCAGGTATGAAAACGAAGCCTCCACTCCATATCACTGTTTGCAATTCCTCCCTGCACTGTTTCATGAGGCTCCAGCCTGATGTAAAGGAGCTGTGCTCTATCCTGGAGACAGCTGCAGGCACAGTGTCCCTATCAATAATCTGAGCAAGCTTGAAAAGCACCTTGAGTTCCTGTGCAATGGAAAGTTCCTCAGAAATGAAAGTGATAATTGATATAAATCAGCATCAGAACACTGGCAAAAGGAGTGAGAACAAAAGTAATTGTCAAATTACTTCAGTACTGGTTATTCATAGTCCCCATCCTCTTTGCTGGCTTCACCCTGCAGGACAAATGACCCAGGACTTCCTCAGGTCTGCCTTTATTTCACATAAGGAAGGCATGCTACTACTGATTATTTCTATCTAATTGTTATTGATCTCTTATTGCTTTGCACCGGTAACCTCCACTGACAAAACTCTAATAGGAATCTGGAGCACTTATTGCCACATCTTTCTAAATGGGACATTGCTCAGCACTTCCATGACTAATTTAGGAAGGTCAAGGCACATTTGGTTCCCTCTCGAGAACACAAGAGGGGCAACGTCCATCCATCAAAGCACACGGAGCATCTTCAGTGTTTGCTGACTTAGGCTCCGTGTGTTTTCTATTAGGATAAAAAAAGGCAGGCTCCAGAAATACATTCAGAGGAAGGAATTAAGAGATGGTAAAGTAAGACTTAAAAAGATGAATCCTCTCTGCTTTGAATCTAAACAGCTTCAGATGTGTTTGCAGGCAGCAAACAGCTACCATGAAGAGAGCCTTTTCTGTGCAAGTCTAACTTCAGGAATTCTTCCTTTGGATCCCTTTCAGCCTGAATTCTTAGCCAGGCTTATAGGTGAAAAAGGAATCTAGAATATAGGGGGAATTTCCTTTTAAAGAATAAGGACCTTTATTTGAGATAAATATATATAGCTATATATATCTCTCTATATATAAACACCTACATATATTTTATGTATTTGATGCTAATAGATCTTACCAGTTGCAGCACTTCTGGCACAGAGAGCTGCACCAAGCAGGCAAACTGAGCCAAGCAAGCTCTCTGTACTCCACGTGTGCTCCCAGGGGAACAAACAAGCAAGGACCATTAACCTGCCTGTGTTCAGATTTGTTCTGAAATCCTGTCCTCTGCTTTTGGTAAGCATAATAGAGGTGAACACGACCTCTGCTGCAATCACACCGAGGGTTTAGGAGCTGAGGCTATAATACACTTGCTGGAATTAATCAAGGGAAACGCAGCAGTGGGGGTAGCACTGCCCAACTGGATCCTGTCAGTCTTCATCAGGCTGGAGAGGAGCTCCTTAAAAGTGCAGCAGACGGGTCACGTAACGTCAACCCGGACTAACCACCGCTTTATTACGGACATAAATACTGCTGGAAATGAGCGCTGGGCACCCGCGGCTGCCCGGCCCCGCTCGAGGCCGCAGCTCCAGCCAGCACAGCCAAGCAGAACGAGCCTCCCCAGGGCCGTGGCCCCTGGAGGCCGGCGAGGGGCAGGACTGACCGGCAGCTGCTGTCCCCAGCGGCGTGGAACGAGGTCTCGGCCCTGCGCAGGCCCAGGCGGGAGAAGGAGTGGAACATGGTGAGCGCGACGTCGCTGAGGGCGCCCACGCCGTCGGGCTCCTCGAACACGTTCTCCCAGTAGGAGCGCAGGCCCGGCGTGCCCGCCGGGTAATTCCCGTACAGGTAATAGTCCAGCTGGCCAATGATCTCCTGGTTCACCACCGCTTCAAACTTGCGGGCAAAGAAAGTTGGCCTGGCGGTCTGCTGTAGGGACAGGACAGGAAAAGACACTGAGTTCCCATTTTCGGACATGACACTTCATCTTAAGCAAAGGGTTGGAGCTGAGGACACGAACTGTTTCTCTCCATGGGCAAAGATGACCTAAAAGGTCACCTTTGGGACCATTCATCGTTAGCAGGGATGTTAAGATTCAGCTAAAACCTACATAATTACTCAATGAAAACGTAGCTGTGTCAATCCCTCCAGACCAAGAGCCACCCCCCTCTGCCTCGCTCAGGAAGGCTCTCCAACTGCAGGAGGGGAATGCTCTCCAAAGCCCCGTGTCAGCCTGGGGACAACGCAGCACTGGCATGTGTTAGGCAGGAAGCCCAGTGTGCTGTGGCACAGCGGCTCAGAAGAGGCAGGGCAGCACTTTCTGTGCATGGATTTGCTGCTGGGAGGTGGTCAGAGGTCTCTGGGAGAGGTGCCATTTGCGGCTGAGGTTTCTCCACTTCTGAGTGGTCCTGCCCAGATTTTTTCTCTGCGCTTGACACAATCTTGGGCATATTACTGCTTTACATGCTACTCAACCACCATTAACTTTCAAAAAGTCTTTGTTTTGCCTTCTTCATATTTGAGATGAGTTCTGAGGTGCCAAGGAGTTCAAGAATGCCCCAGATGGTTGGAAAATTCTTTTGAGGATGCTCAGTTTTGCTCTGAGACGGCACATGCTGTGGGCTTTGTGATCTCAGCTCGCTTTGTGCCTCCGTGGGAACAGCAAGCCCCAGCCTTCTGGTGCTGTGTGCTCGTGTGAGGGGCTCTCTCCCCAGAAAGTGCCAGAAGCTGCCTTTACATCTATTCTAATTCTGAACTTCCCTTTCCAGCTCAGTTTACCCGATTGTTTTCTGAAATACCGTTGTGGGTTCACAGCCTGGAGCAGGTCAGGCTCTGCAGTCTGGCAGGAGTTTTTTAAGACTTGCCATTTATTCTGTGCTGGAGACTTCCCTGGGATTGGTGTTTGGGGCAGCAGAGCCTCTCTTAGATAACGTCTCGTTTGCTCTTTTTGTGAGTGCCTGTGTCACTGGCTTCAAGCGTGCCTGGTAGGCAGCACATCACAGCAAAGAAAAGATCTCTGTTTCAGAGCAGTCATCATCTCTGTGCTGTAGGGTAACACATTCCCCATCCCACACAAAGCCTGAACAAACATGCTTTATGCAGGGAACCCCGAGGAGCTGGAGGGATGGAATTGCTAATCTGGTGACCTTGAAACAAGTGGCTGTTCATTCTCAGTAGAAGATACCCAGGCCGGATACAGCCTGGAGACTGAGCGCGCCCTGGAGCACAGGACTCGCTCTCGTGTCCGCCTTGAGGAAACCATCACAAAGGAGCTGATTAAACTTTTTAAGACAGTCCTGCCAAACCCTGGGTGATCAAAACCTCATGACTAAGGCTCCCAAACCCACGAGATAAACTTCAATATGATCATGTTGATAAATACAATAACGAAAATGGATTTGCTTTGTGCTGTGTAAGTCTCTAGCAGACACACTAGTCAGCTTCTAAGCTTTTTTAAAAGATTATAAACATTGCTTAACACTGAAAGCCAGGAGTTCTGTGAAATGATGAAAGCACCTGAGCTGGAACATTGGAAAAAAACCCTTTGCAATAAACTCACAAGAGTTACCAAGTAACAGTGGTGCAGCCAGAGATGTGTCAAGCTCCCCTCCTTTCTGGCACAGCAGATTACCAATGCCAAGGAGTCCAAAGAGCTGCTTTGTGACCTTACCACGCAGTGGTATGTCTCCAGGGCCAAAACACAGGAGAACTAATCTTTCATTCTCCTGAAATTAAGAACAGAGCTTCCTCACATCTCTTCCTCCACCTGCCTGATGGAGTCAAAGCTTGCCTTCCCTCTCCCTGCTGCAGCCATGCACTCGGCCAGCTCTCCACACCCAGCACAGCTGGAAGAGCCTCTCTGCAGCTGTGCTCAGTTACCTGGAAGCGGTGGAAGTCTGCTGGTTTGAAGTCATTGGGTGAACAGCCACACCAGTCAACAATGTGCTTGTACTGGCACTTGCAGCCCAGCTTGCGGTTCCAGTTGGTGATGCGCAGGTTGTTGTCCACCATGGAGTCGCAGAACGGGCTGTTCTCCAGCACAGTGTGAAAGAAGGACTGCAACAAACACACAGCAGATCACTTATTTAGCTCCTCAAGCTTCCATTTTCTCCTTCACTTCAGCCCATGGGCCCAAACCTAATGCAGGTGACCTATTTTTGTTTGAAATGACAGAATTAACAAGCTCTATTGTTCTGCTGCATACGAAACACACTCCATGTGCCTGTACTCCACAGAGTATGGAAAAATCACCACACTCTACAAACCCAACCAAACTGTGAGAACACACAGCTGAGGTCCTGCTCCAATAACCTGGCACAGAATAACTGCACTTCTGCAATGACCAGCTTTGGGCACTGGGAGTCCAAAGGACTCCAGAAAAGGCACCAGTGCCAGCAATCATTTTATTTTTATTTCAGCTGTATGAGCAATTCTAAGAAATTCCCATTATTTCTCTTCTGTAAGCTACTCCCTGGTCTAACAGATTTACGACTATTTTTCTGAGCAATGTGCTAATGGCACATCTCAAGCTGTTTCCCAAAACAATTCTCAAGACTATACCATCACCCTGGTTACTCTGATAAAAATACAGTCCCAGACAGCTCTTCTGTGGGTGTCTGTCTCCAGCACTCAGAAATGCATTGCTAGTTGAGTGTCTTTGTTCTGAAATACACAGTTCACCCTAGGCACCAAAAGGACATTCTGCCTCCTGCATTTACGTCTGAAATCATAAGTCTTTATTTGCTGACTCATGGCAGCATGGAATTCCTATTGGGCAATCCTAATTATATCATCATAATATCAGCTATTACATAAACCATGTGTAATGGGGACTGATATAGCAGGTTAACAGGTCACTGAAGGCAGGGCCATTTTACAAAGCCAGCTATGTATCTTGCAAAGAAAACCTTGTAGAAAAAAGCTATGGAATATCATCAAATTTAGCCCTGCAAGAGAGCAGTGACTTCTCTTCAAAATCACCAATAGCAAGATCTATAAATAACCAGCATAACATTAGCATGGCTGGCCCCCAAATAATCCCCCTACCCTTTTTAATGTTAAATGACAGCCCAGTGAATATGGATTTTATGCTTGAACTGTTTGGTTAAACCCATAAAGGCATCCATTCTCATTCAAGCGAGAGGGGAAAAAAAAACCCTACCCAATTACCCATTGCCCTGTGTCCTTTTATAGCAATACAGGAATTTCTCTAGATAATGGATGAAAAGGTTATCAGAGTGGAGAGAAAAGGTGATTTTTAACGGAAATGGGATTAAAAGAAGACTATGCGACATGTGTGTGGAATAATAAACCCCTATCAAAAGATAACAATTGCTGTGCTCCACCACAAGCTAATGAGCCCAGATTTGCAAGACTGGTGTCATCCATCCCTCAAATGTTCAGGAGCCAAGGCAGTTACTGGTTTAAAGGCAGTTGTCAGGTGTTCCTTGGGCTGGCTGACTGCTGCAGCCTGGGGCAGAGCCTGGCAAGCCGGGGCAGCAGCATGCCCAGGGGCAGCAGCAGCACAGGCTGCCAAGCTGTGCTCTCCCTGCAGACAGAGCACTCCTGACACACTGCTGCACGCCAGGCCAAACCCCACGCTGGTGTGCACTCCCCTTCTGCATCACTCGTAGCCAGAGCCGCTCCTGAGTGATCGAAATGATTTCTGACTGTGCCTTCTAGCTGAGTTTTGAACAGAACAATAAACCTTTGTTTGCAGGGTTTACATTTTTAAAGAAAAGCGCTGGATAATAGCAAGGAAAGCTACTTATGAAGACAATTCGCCATCTCTAATATCCTTCAAAAGCTTTGTGCAGGAAAAAATTGCAAGCAAAGGGCAGCTGGATTTTTGGTTGTTCAGTAACAGATTAACAGGCTTAGAAGTATAAAACAAAGCCACTCTTTGCAAAAAAGTCCCACAAACAAACAAAGCAATCAACAACTGCAAAAGACGTTCTAACCCTAAAGGGCTTACTCATCATAGAAGTAAAATTTTCATTACCCACTGTGGGATGCTCCAGAGCCCACTGCCATCAGGTGAAAGCCCTTCTGATTTCGGTCAGATCTTTGGGACAAGCACAAACATCACATGTTTGAACACAGAGAGGGATCCTTTGCATTCACATACCTCGGCAGGAAGCAGCGTGTAAGAGTAAAACCTCTTCATCTTGGTCACCAGATCATCGTTGGAAAAAGTGACATATTCCACAAACTTCCTGTTGAGGAGGAACCAGTCCGAGCCTCCGTCGACGGTGATTCCTTCTGGGATCTTGCGGTCCCCCAGGCGCCACATGTGTGTGTCACACTCCAGGAAGAGCCGATCCAGGCCTTGCTTTCTGATGAATCTGAGGGAATACAAGAGGAGCCATTAAAAGTTAATTTGTATTTTGTTATTATCGGGAGCTTTATAAATAAAAAGCTACTTTCTCAAACAAAAAAGGATCAAAAGGTCACTTGTTTATATTTCTGTTCTACTCATAAATAATGCAGAGAGGTTTAATAAATGATTAATCAGTTATATGTTCAGTTACGGAGGCAAAGATCAACAGATTGCTTTTAAACATCATTTACACCTTCTGCTGTCCTCAGGCTGTGCAGGTGACAGAGCTGTAGGGCAGGGAAGTCCATAATGTTCATTAACTCTGAACAAACCACCGCAGAAGAACTGCAACATGAACAGGAACTAAACCCAATCTGTGTGAGAGGCTTCCCTCTCTAAATAAATTCAGTTTTTCAAAAACAGGAAAATGTACATAAAGGTAAAATGACCAATTTTCTCCTTTGCTATTATTTCATTAATTTTTCTGTAGGGATATAGCCAATTAGGAAGAAATACCATTATATTGGTCTTTGCTGTAGAATGAGCAAGTTCGCTCCATTTTCAAGTCTCTGGGGAGCCATGCTGTGTTATTGCTGAACCATGAATAAGAGGAGCAACTGCAGACCTGCAAAGTTACGGAAACGAATTATCTGAGACCAATATAAGAGAAGAAAAGCTGGGAAATCAATCTGTGTTTGAAAGCACTTTGGACTGGATGCCCACTCCTATTTTGAGACTGTCTGATGCAGGTTTCTGTTTGTTACTCCGTTTGGGAATGATCTCCCTGAAGGAGAAGCAGGGCAGCCGTGAATTAGCACCGAGGGGGCTGAGCGCCGTCCACCCCGGCTGGACGTGGGCACTGGACACATCCCACGTGCTCTGAGCAGCCACAGATGCTCACTGACCACCCACCACAGCAGCCCACAGCCCCAGAGCCCTCCGGCTGCAGGAGCTGCAGGAGAACAGCAGCACCCACAGCGAGAGGGGCACCGCCTTCCCCCCCTGACCCCACAGAGCTGTGCCAGGCTGCTGCAGGGTCAGCGAGCCAAGATGATGTTTCAGTGCTCCTCAAACACTCGCCACTGAAGGAAAGGGAACAGAAATAAAAGTTAAGGAACAACACCAAAGCTTTCTGGAGTCCTGCATCTGGAAACACGAGCGTTAACCCCGCAGGCCAACTCCCTGCTTCAAGTTCTGTTCTAGACCAATCAAAGAACTGAGATGCAATTATGAAATGGTGCATATTAATTTTCAAAAGGACCGTAAATGACTTCAGGGTCTATGTTCTACTGATAGCTATGTCTCTTTTCCCAGTATGAGAAGAGCTCCTCTGTTAACACAACAGTGCAGAAAACATGTAAATGAGAGTTGAGAAATTTTTCTTTCCATGAACAAGTTTCTAATTTCATGTTCCATTATGAAGGATAATAGAAAAGTCTTGCAATTTTAATGCAGTGCTCTGGAATGTAATCTTCAAATTCAATATTTATGCCGTTATCTCCAAATCAAATATTAATGTGCCTGAAAGTTTGGTCATTTATTTATTTCTCTCAAAACTAAATGCTCATTAGAGTTAATTATTTTAAGAAAAAACCAGAACTTTATCGACTACATTTAAACAGGAACATAAAGTTCTTTTCCATGAAGTAATTTCTTTCAGCTGCTATCTCTACCAATTTATCACCCTTTACTCTCATTTTCAAATAGAAGGTTCTTTGACTGCAATAGAAACCCTCAAACAAAACAACCACCTGGCTATTTCTGAAACTGCTCTGCACAGAAACTCCCCCAGCCTGTGTCACACAGTGCAGCTCTCAGCTCCCTGGTGCTGTGACAGCTGCAGCCCCATTGTCTGAACGTGGCAGCAGAACAGCACGGCCACACTCGAGATGAGAAGGTCCCAGCAAATCCTGACTCACAGCTTCATGTTTTCCAAATCAGCTGACAGGCTCCTTTTTCTCTGTACGTGTACAGTTCTGTGGTTTTTTTGGAGCTAATGGCTGGGAAAAGCAAATCTCAGGATATGGAGGGAAATAAGCCAACTCCTGGGAGTACAGCTGTTTTCACAACAAACCTCAGCCCCCAAATCTTATACAACTGGGTTATTGGAAGAAAGTAAATGTACTTCCAATCACTCACCCTCCAGCAAGGCAGCACAGCCCAGCTGAAGAGCTGCAATGCTTTTGGAGATCTCCAGAGAAATGGCCCTTTTGCTTGTGCTTCTTGAGACCTCCGTACAAACATCACACCAGGTCTCAGACACGGAACTGAGCAGAGAGGAGGTGTTCTGCAGCAGGACCACCCTTACTGGGCCTCCTCACACACACTCTACACCTCAGAGGGACGAGGCATTAGCAAAGCCAATCACTTCTGTGACCCACAGAGCAATGATTTACACAAGGGGCTGCGCAGACCCAGCTCTCCACTGGGCGACTGCCTGCTGCTCGTTTCTGTTCCTGGGGAGCCAAGGGGACCACGCGTATTTCAGATCTGCTGGAAGCTAAATGGGAGGGGCTGCTGGCACAGAGAGCTGAACTGCAACCAAAGTGGAAAAGGTGGACGAGGCTCCCTTTTTTCCCTCCAGGCTCTCTTCTAGGATGACTGATGCTCCCAGCTACTCCAGCAATAGCGATTTTGGCACTCAGGCAGGCAAGAACTTACTCCAAGCATATTGAATACTGCCCAAGGGAAAGGGAAAGGGGTATTTGTATGCCACAGAGGCCTTTTCAAGACATTAAAAACTCTCAAACACTACAAACAGTTCATAAAGGTTCTTGACTAGCCATCCAAGAATGCTTGCAGCCACCTGAAAAATAAAGATAGGAAGATAGAGGGCAAAAGCATGACCCTACTGATTTGTTTCTAGTCTCATGCTGTATTTCATTAGTTTCTGGTTATGCTCAAGGGAATACCGAAACAGCACATTTATAAAGCCAGACCAAGCTTCAGAAAGAGCAATGAAATGCAAAAAAAGGGTGGTTTTTCCCCTTGTCTTTCTATCTTGGGTCTCACAGAACAGCTTGCAGAAAACTCCCAAATTAAAAGTAGAAAAAAAAAAACAAAAACAACAACTTAGGAATAGCATTTCCTTAATCTTAGTCCATGTGGAAAAATTCAGGTGCTTCCTGTCACCCTGGACACCAGGTAAGACAGGCACACCTGTGCCAGCTGCAAATGCACTGGCCAGGACAATGACATCCAACTGAACCAAGGGATGGCTGGCCAAATACAGCAGATTATCATCAGCTGAAGACAACTGACCTTTCTCCTAATCTAAAACAAACAACAGGAGGGAAATAATGATGAAAAGAGTCAACCACGAGAAAACACAATTAAAATAAGACTAGGGTTAAGAAAAGCGTGCCATTTTGCTTTATTTCATAGAACACTCCATCTAGGACATCTTGTGCTTCCCCTTATCAATTTTAATTCTTCCTAAAGAGCCTCCAGTTTTGAGGGCCTGGGATTACACTCAAAAGTATGCAGGAAACACAGGATATTATGCAGGTGTGTTGGCACCTGAGCTCAGCAATCAGACACTGACACGGTGAAAGGTGCCCTGACGGTGTGTGGGTGCAGCCTCAGGGTTTACACGGTTCCAGAGAGTTATTTTTATACTTTGCTGAAAAAACCCTGCTGCCTGCAGCACGTGGTCTGTCACTGACTATAGATGTCAGTCCAGGCAGCTCATGATTGCAACCCAGCTCAGGGAACTCCTCTTACTCTGTAGTTTATTTAAATATTTATAAATGCATTTCAGACAAGATTCTAGGACTGTATAACACATAAGCATTTGTAACTTGTGTAGCACATACTCCTACAACATGAGTATAAACACAGCTCAGCTCTTATCATATGTTTTAACTGCTAATAAATATTGTTGCACAGTTACTTACTATCAGCAAAACCATCACAATCGAATATCCTCCTTTGGACAGTTTTCTCCAAGGGTCAGTGCAAAGCACAGCAGCTTGGAGAGACCCCCGCTCCTGAATGCTCCACTTCCACAGTCCTAAGCCAGAGAGTTCGCTGCTTTCTGTTTTCTGAAGTTTATGACTGAGTAAAACTTCCTAAAGTATCAGGGGCTATCAGATTGCTGAATGCCATTTATTAATAACTTCATCACTAAAAGGTTTTTTTCTGGAAGGAATATATTTTTTAAGGTGAAAATGTTTCTTCCTAAATGTTTCCTGTTTCTGGCCTCTCGCCTCAAAAACCTCCCATTGACACTTCAGTGTCAACCAGGTGCACCTACCCAGGACCTCATCACCATTGCTCTGGATTCAAGAATAAGAGCTATGAATAAAAGTTAAACATCAACAAAACAATTCATCACGAGTCAAAAGACAATGTCAAAGCAAGAATCTGTAGAGCTTGGAGCTCCACTAGCACCATGTCCACGTTTCCCTGAGTGTACGTGGACAAGCTCTGCATGTTTTGACTTTTATCTGCTCCTCTTTTAATTGTCTTTAGTTGAAAATTTGAGGAAGAAAGTCCATTTCAGTGCGAAAAGTCAAGTAAATATTTTTACAGATGAGAAATGTGAGAGTCACTTGCCAGCAGTGTTTGCACAGCCACCCTGGAAACGCTTACAGAGTCAATCAGCTGGGAAGCATAAAACAGTAATTTGCAGTTTAGGTGACCAACTAGAAAGCACAGAACAATAATTTGAAAACCTCGAGCGTAGCAGTTGCAAGAGGTAATTTGTGAGCAATCTCTAGGCTACTATACATCTCCACAAACCAGGCACTGAAAAATTCCTTCGAATAAGCAGATTCATGAATCCCAAACCTGTGCAGAGCAGAATCATTCCCTGCCTGCTCAGGGCAGAAATCCTGACCTCCACTGAGTTTTCTGGGTCCAGCTGACCCTGATTTCACTCCATTTCCATGAGGAACGCTATTCTGCCAAGGGTTAAACAGTATTTACAACATCTGAAATAATTAACAATTGGCTATTTAAGCACAATGCCTACGTGGAACCAGATATTCATCTGTTTTTCTAAGGACAGGATCCTGCAGTATGTTTCCCGAGACCTCTTCCTGCCATGCTGAAAGCCTCCAGGGCTGACCCCCCACTCCCAAAATGGAGCTGAAGCTTGAACAGGGGAACAGAGACAAACAGAAATAGCACCTACTCAGTCTGTCAGGATGAGGAAGATATCCACCCAGTATGACAGGCATCGTGTGGAAAGCACAGAACACACAATTCCTGCTGTTTCAAAAGGCCTTGAAAATAACTCTCAGCACAGACAGAAATGATGGAAGAAAAGAGAAGGAGAAAGAATAATTGTAACTTGCTTTTCAATGTGCTTTAACTGTGGCATCCTAAATGCAAATGTTAGGAGGTCAAAAATGTTATGAGGGCAGAATTCTCATCTTTTTTTAATTCCCTTACTCAGAAGAAAATATTTAAACACATTACTGTCTCAACAATCCCCCTAAGCTTTAGTGCCAATGCAGAAACAAACATCAGCAATATCAGAAAGAATTCCTCTCGTGACTGAATCTGCCCTAGTGAGATTGGGCTTATGTCCTGATTTTTATTTCAGGAGCAAAAGGCAAAGCCATAAATAAGCACACATATTGAAATGCTTTTAGCAGTTTTGCCCAGTTTTTCAAGAAATATTATGTTCAGTGTGTCCCTTCTCAATCAATGGCATCTTCATGGAAGCCAAGCAGCCATGGCACTTTAGGTATTCCACATGGGATGCTGTTGAAAGCTGATAAATACACACATTTTATCTGGTCATTATTCCATCTCTACATGGACATGATTAGACTTTTCAAGCTTAAAATAGGTATCTTATATACTATATAATTTGTTTCTGCTTCTTTCATATGTAATGTTCCCAGAATATCCATTTAATGCTTTAGTCCTAGCACATCTTTGCATTCTATTTGGAAGAAATTTCTCAGGATTCTTTCTTCTTCTCCACCTTTTCCTACACATTAACTTCCACTGGTTTTGAAAAACTTTACTCTCCACCTTCTCTCTTTCAAAGGAGAAGTCTCTTTTTCAGAGAAAGTCTTAAAAAGCCTCAATGTTTCTCAATATTTAATGTTGCAGGCCAGGGAGCAAAACAAAAAAAAATCCTCTAAAATTCTTTTAGTTGTAGGAAACTTGCAGTGTCTATTTTTTGCAGTAATGACTCTACTAGGAATTGCCTTGATTTGTCAACAGTTCCATGCATTTCCTTGTGAGCATAAAGCTTGAGAGAGACTTTCAAAGACTTTCCTGTGGGTTTCTTTCCACCACTCTTCACTTACACAGCATCTTTTAAGCAATACTGAAATAGCTTTCAGAAGGTCCAAAATGAAATGGCTTCCTCTCACCATCAGGGAGGCCACAACTCAAGTGGTTCTGTTTCTTTTTATACTAAATAAGCAAAACTGCAAAGGACAGTGTGCGGAGATGTAGCAAGAACTCACCACAGACAGACTCAATTATATGAAACCTGATATTTTGCCATCTGTTTGTCTCCAATAAATGTCTTCTCTAGAAGGTTTCTTGTCTCCTCACCTTCTTTCTAGTGACTGAGGGCAAGTGTGAGTCCCTTCTATAAAGGTTTTCAAGCTAGCACATCAGGCCACTGACCTGTGGGTACACCAGGGCCAACAACATCTGTGCAGCTTAAAATGATGTTCCCTGTCATAACCATGTCATAAAATGCCTCAGGAGCTCAGACGACAGGGCACAAAAGCTGCTGTTTACATGGCTGCAAATGAAGTGTGCAGCTCAATGTTCTCAGACAGCAAAAAGATTCCTGATTATTTTACCAGTATCTCAATTTTCACCTCCTTCCTAATTTGTCCTTGCCCCATAAAGTATGGCTGCTTCAAACCTTCTCACTTAAAGCACCTTCCTGAACCAGTGGATGATCTTGCCTGTACACTCTAAGAACAAAGAACATCCTACTTAGTCCCACATCAAGACATATGGCTGGTTTTGTTTCCCTTTGCACTGACAGCTTAGAGCACTGTTTTCCAAAACCGAGCAGAAATAAAAGCCCTACAAGGAGGCAAACTGTCAAGCTGAAGCAGTAAAGGCTTTATGGCTCCCCTAATGCTTAGCATAAAGCACTAAGAACATTTGAAAGTTAGCTGTAATGTCTGAATTTTTAAAGCGCAGTCTCTTTGCAGAGAAGATGCATGTTGCTATTTCGGTCGCTACATTTCCCATGCAACTGCTGGGCTGAACTACTTCCAAGCAAAAAATAGATCTTAGTCCATGTGCTCCAGAACACTCAAGTGTTCTAAAAATTTTAACAAAAAAGTATGAGGCTGAGGGTAATTTGTGCCAAAGGAACCACCAGATATGTGACATGAGCAGCAGTGTAAGTGCTGCTAGGACATGTGCTGCTAAACAACAAAAAACTTGACTCTTGCTCTGAGCTACAAAGGAGGCTGCTGTCACCTAAAGCTGCTTCAGTCCTGCTTGCCTACCTGCTCGCTCCCTTGCCATCTCAGCAGTCCTTTCTTCCTAGTCCTCTCCTGTGGTAGCAGACCTCCTCTTCTGTGCTCTTCTCCTCTCTCATGAGCCGCCCCTCCGAGGGGCAGCCGCTCTCTGGTCTTTAGCAGAAACACCCGGTTCAGAGCAGCTGCAACTCATCAAGGTCACGACTGCCCCCAGCCCGTTCTTGTCCTCCTGCATTTCTCCCTTTTTACTTTAGGTCGATACAATACACACTAAAATTTTTCTCTTTTTCCACACATGCTAATAACTAAAGATGGTTTGGCTGGGGCACACTAAAAGGTTCAAATACATTACAACAGACACGTGGTTACACTATTCCAACACCAGCGATAATTAATCCATTTTTTCCCTAGTATTTGGGTACTGACAGGGCAATTCATCAGTGCAACACACAACAACATTTACTGTGTGATCCGTTTTCCTAACTGAGCACCAAACCCCATCAGCCCCGTGTACAGCACACCAACAAACAGCAAGGAAAAAAGGCATGTCGGAAACGGGGGTGGGTGAAACAGATGTGTGCCAGCAGGGGAGATTCTGGGAACGTGCTCCAGTCCTTTGGAGCTAAGGTTTCTCCAGCCTCTGAGAACTGGAATGGGATTGTGATGCTCCTTGGTACAGTTCACCAACACCTCTACAATTATCTGGAACCCAGAAGCCAGAAAGGGGACAAGACAACTGCAAAGAATAGCATTAATGAGGAGAAAAAAATCAGCAGAAGAAAAGAATATGGATACATACCAAACTTTTAAGGGCCTTTTCCTTAGCTATTTGTATTTTGCCTATGAGCTCAAGATTCCTCTAAGATGTAACAGCACCCTGCCTTCACAGCATGTTTACACTGCTCCCAAATGACCACTGTGGAAAGGTTTCTATGCAAACTCCCCCTTTTCCTGCCTGTCATTGAAGATGTCACATTTGACTGTCTTTATATTTTATAATACATCAGCCAGGTGCTGCTCCTGCCAAAAAAGAAAAAATCTTCTGTGTACTCCAAACTGCAATAGCTTATACAACTACCAGGTTATTCCCTGGCTTTTAATAGTCTAAGACACTGAAAAGAGGAGGAAATGTGGTGCCCACTAAGCACTATGTAACAGCTCCAGCCACTGTGTGCAATTCCATTCTGTACATCCCCCTCTGTCAGGAAATAATGCTGCTCCAGCCGAGTGAAGGAGCCATTTCATGTCCACTCCCTCTGCTGAAGCCACTAAAGGAAAATCAGAGCGATGCACTTTTTCATGACTTTGACATAACTAAAAGAAAACTTAACTCTACAAAAGGAAGCCGGGTTTCTCTCCTTATTTGGCAGTAAAACATGTACTGATTGTGAACATGGCTTGAATACAAAGTGCAGGGCAATTGAGCTGCACAAGCATTTCAGCTTGAAGATGGCACTTCTAATCTTTCTCTGTTGTGTGATCCAAAGACTACGATGACTCAAAATTAAGAGTTTTCAGTTGTTTACCAGGCAGACTTAGATAGCTGAAAAGCTTATTGATTAGGAACCGTTGTTCATCCATAAATTAAAATTGAAAGTATTAGCAAGGGTTATACATTGCTTCCAATTAGGTTTAGATGCTGTGCTCCTGTATTATTAGTTCACGTGTTTTGAGAAAAACACCTTGGACCAGCTAAAATCATTGCTGTACACGGGGCAGCAGCCAGTACAGCCCAGTGTCCTCTCCCTTACCATGGCTTCAATTAGCTGTTTTAAACAAAAAATTCTCTTCCAGTGTGTTTTGAGATAGGATATCCTAAGGGACCTTTTCTTCTGTTGCCCAATAACACGGACACTGGCCTGTGTTCTAAAAGCTGTCCTTTTTTTTCTTAACTTTTTGCTGCCAATCCTCAAGGCTGTTGCTTCTCTTCCAGACCTCACTAAGCTCTTGGCCATACCATTCCCTTCATGGGGTATTTCTTTTCCCCTGGGCTGTGACAGGACACAGCAAAGAGCAAAATTTAAAAACTGGAAAAATTAATAGAAAAAAGTTATCATCCCTCACTCTTAAAATGAGCAAGTCACTGAGGCGAGCTGTGGAAATTCCCCAGGCAAAGGCCACAAGAGGTTGGGAGAATATTGTAAAGCAGCACCACGTCCTCCTGCTCCCTGGGGACGTGGGGTGACAGCCTAGGTGGGCCTCTGCTCTTGTCTCACCTGCCTGAGCCTGCAGAAGGTATTTCAGCCCAGAGGACTTCACCATTCCGAGCAGAGGGATAAACCTCCCTGGTATGAGCACAGCTCACACAGCCGGGCACGCAGCAAAAGCCAGGTGGGAATTTGTCAGATGGGGAGAGCAGAAGGAACACTGAGCAGTTTAGACAAGACTCAGTCACTCAAACAGTAAACATGAAATGTCAGGCTAGAAATCTTCACTTTAGATATTTCTCTCCCAACAGGTGGGTGCAGAGCTGGAAATTCACCCACAACACAAACAGGGGATAACTGCTTTTTGATCAGCTTTTGGAAACAAAGGCATGAATTTTTACCAAAGACCAGCATTAGTCAGAGGCGTTTGCAGCTGCTGGCTTGAGTGTGTCTACAGCTGCCTGGGCTGGGCAGGAGGAGGGAAGTCACTCTATCTCCCTGACAGAAAATTTGGGGACGCGCCAAGGGGTAAAGTGAAAGGATGCATTCATCCAGTGGTCAGCAGTGGGAGCACTTATGGGACTCGGGGATTAGGGAACCACGGCAGACGGGGATGGCAAATCTGCACTTGTGTCCCCAAGCATGTTCCCTGATGCACAGGGGATTTGTGGTAGAAATCCAGGAAAAAAATAAAACATGGTGACATGCTGTAATAAGCTAAAAGGTATTTAGCTGTTCATACAAAGAGAACCATTGAACTACTAAATGAGTTTGTCATTCCTGTGACGGAAGGACAAGTGGCACATTAGCTCATTTCATTATTAAATTAATATCAGCTTAGTGTGTTTAATTGATCTAAATTGTTCTGATCCAGCTAAACTTGGCATATTTGAACCAGCCTGATGTTGGTGTGTCACAATTCATTAGTTATTTTCCTTAGCCAGCTCAGGGAATTTGAGAAGACTCAGGTGCACCAGAGGAGCAAGGAGGCACAAGAAACCGACTGCAGCTCCCTGGTTCTTTGTCTCCTCTTCCCAACACTAACTCTGCTGTTGGTCACCACTGCCAGCTGGAGCTGAGCCTGCCAATCACCCTGACACTCTGCATCTCCCAAACCAGGGACTCTCCTGTGAAAACCGTTGACTTGGCTTTAAATATTACTCCTCACAGGATTATTTCTTACTACATTGCTACAGAATTTCTGCATGCACAAGATGAATGCTCGTGAGGACTTAATTTAAACAGGAACACGACAGAATTGATAAGTCTAGTGACAAGAGTAAGGACAGCCAAGAAGAGAGAGAGCCCTGTGAGTTATTCTGTCCGCCCGCTGTGCTGAACACGCGACTCAGCGTGTCACATTCTCTGGGCACACTTGACATTTTACAGAATAAAGGGAAGACCTGGTGACCCAAGCAGAATAAAACAATATTTTTAGATGCAAAGCCACTGGGACTCAGCATAGGGAGTTGCTGGAAGTGCAGTAGGACTGCAGGTACAGTACAAAACTAGCAAAAAAGAGGAACAGCAAAACTATGAATAAATAGGGGAACAGGACCACTGCGGTCAGATGGGAAAGCTCTTTCATCTGCAGAGGTTGTTAAAGGCTTTGGAAGATGGTGTTTGGTCACTGCTGCTCCCTCAAACCACAGTGGCAAGTTTAAGTATTACTGATGACTGTGGGAAACACAGCACATTCTCTTCTCACCTGTGCAGGGTGGATGAAGAAGGATTTGATTCAAGGACCTCCAGACTCTAGGACCGTGATAAGCTCTCCCTCTTACTGGCACTGCAGGCTGCTGCAGGCTCCCACAGCCGGGGCTCTGCCCACGCCAGGCTGTGCTGCAGCCCTCAGCTACCACAGGGCTTGCCCACCAGTGTGCCTGGGCCACCAGGGCAGTGCTGGTGTGTGGGGGCATTGCCACGAGCTCACAAAACATCCATCCGTGCCAAGTCCCCGGGAGGAAGCAACATCAGTCTGCTTAGTGCCCCTCTCCCCACAACAGCATCTCTGGGAAGCAGTAATTCAGAAACAACCACCCTCAGGAAAGGGTTTCCTGCTCCTCTGCTTCTCTTTCCTGGACTAGGGGTTTCTTCCATCAGGTAATGCTGGAGAACCATCACCAGACAGCAATTCTCAGTGCTTTGGTTAAAATAAGGCGAGGAAAGGGCCAGCTCACCTTGCATTGTCCCTCCCATGTGATTTCAAGAAGTTCATATCACGGTATCTGGAGAGGAATGCCACCAGCTGATCGTTTGTCCTGCAAGAGAAAGAACAAAAGGTGCACAAATTACACCGTGAAAACCACTGTGCCTAGAGCAATTTACATATTTATTGTTCTCATCTGGGGACCATTCTGTGTCTGAGGGAGGTGGTTCCAAAAAAACCTTCCATCCTGCTGCTAAACTTCAATGACTCCCTCTGCTCAGGAAAGCACACTTGGAAGGAAGCACAGCTTTATTACACCTTAACAAATTTCTTATCAATCCTTGGCAGGTATTTTAAGCACTATAACAGAGTAAGTATGAAGTAATGCTGCTCAACACTTTTTGAGTATGAAAATCCAGCTGCAAGATGACTGCACTGATAGTCCCATTTTACATGCTTTGCTAGACATTTCCCAGGGAATTTGGTTCAGTATCTATTGGCATTTTATTTGTTTTCATTGTGTAATAGAGAGGAGGCCAAGGTTGGAATGCATAAAGCAAGAGAATTTTGATGTCAAAAACGCAATATAATTAATAGGAACAAAGGAATTTAGAAGGTTAATTCCAATTAGTACGACAGGCAACCTGACACCAGCTTTTTCAGAATTTCAGCTGACATGTCCAAGGATGTATTTACGCTTGACAGCTTTTGTGGTCTGTTAAATTTCTTTAACAATGGAGCAAAAATGTTCTCTATTTATCTAGGTCAGCATATTTAGGAAAACTGAATAAATCACATTAAAAAGATCTTAATCTCCTGAATGGCATTCAAACCCACAACCTTATGGATACAACATCATTTAAGCCACGGTCTGTATGAAGTTGATGGCAGAAAAACTCAAGATAAAAGAGCTGTCAATAGTACTGTATTCTGAAAACATTTCATTATTCTAAGCCACAGAAAACCAAGTCAAACCCGAATGTGTTTAACTGTACAAAATGTGTTTAACTTCTGGGGTCAGGCTGCAACAACCTGGAAATGTAATCAGCCAAGTGAACTATTTTCATAATCTCCTTGATTTTATCTAGACCAAGTGAATTATCTGTCAATCAGCCATCCTGACAGACAGGGCCCTGAGAGCCTCCTCCTTCCCTCCCTCACGTGAGCTGCAATACTGCACCTCAATTTGGCAACCTCAGAAACTGCTTTCTGTGCAGTAAGCTGTGCAGATTTTCACATTTGCTGCTCCAGTGACTCTCCATCTTACTGGGATGAATAGGCATTTAGGGAATTTACTTAGCAATGCTTCCACATGAAATGGTTTCAATGGCTGACATCTTCGGGTGAGTTTCTAGGCAAAAGCTGGCATGCAAAGATGATCTTTAGAAATATAATCAAGTTTGGAAGTGCTTGAGCTTTAATTTCCTTACAGGATGAAAATCAAATCAACCAAAGTAACAATCCAAACCACTCAATAAAACACCATCATTTCTAGCTCACTCACCAACCTGTGTTTTGCTATTCAGCAGTATTCTACCAAGTGTATTGGGTCTCGGGGCTGCCACACAAACTTCTCATTGCTTCTCAGTGTTTAGATAATTCTTATAAATGTCCAAACGATGCTTAGCTCTCAGAGTAATCAATAATTGACATTTTCCCTCTTCATGAAAACACTGGTGTTATTTTGGTCCTACTTCGAATATTTTTAATTTTTTGTTTTAAAGAACTCATGCAGAGTGTTACTCCTTGTCAATTAATATGCTTCTTTTCATGTGTTTACAATATGGAACTAAAACATCATCGTTCCATTTGGTAAAACTTTCTAGTTAATTGACATTTAGATTTATGCAGTCAACCAATTCTACGCTCAGCATGGCAGCACACTGAATTTCTATTAAGCTTTCATTCAAAGTGCTCCTTCTGGCCCCAACATCATGAGGATGCTGCACATCACCTCCGACTCATTCCACCAGAAGACATCAAGAAGAAAATCAAAGGTATTGAACGCACCATAGGCGTTAATGCATTTGTTAAAATCCTCCTCACCTTTCAGAAAACTTTGCCTTCAGGGGTAGCTTTCCTAAATGCCTCTGGCACAGATTGCTGCCACACTTCACACACGGCAGCAGCAGTCTCTGCCACGGCAGTGCCCCTGGCCCTGCTTTGGACAAGGACTGGAGACATGGGCCCGTTTTTTCTCTAAGTAAGGCAATAGAAAGCTGAGATTTTCAGCTGAAGACATCACTGGGAGCAAGAGCAACTCCACACTGCCAAATTAAACTCTGCTGTTGCTCCACAAATTTCAGGGATAATTCACTGAGCATAAATTTGGCACAAAATCTTTTACTAACTATCGTGGTAAAACAGAAAGTAACAAGTGCAACGTAGCCTTCCTAAGAACGAAATCAAGTCATGGGGAGAGGGAGGGTGGTTCATGCTACTGATTAAAAATACACTGACAGTACATATCACATTCCTACCAGTTTCCCCAGTGTGTAACACTGCACGAATATAGATTGAGGAAAAAGCCCCTCTGCAGCTGGTGCCTGAGGATGCATCCACACAGTTCTCACTTCCTTTTGCTGTTAAACTCACTTGGAGGGCAAGGCACCAGGGAGAAGGATTAGTCAGCTGGTTACCGGGGTCATCAGCAGGGAGGGAGGGTGGCTGAGAGAAAATGGGCATTTTCAGGTGTGCAGCACACCGGGAGGAATGCAGAACTAATCCTCCAGCGAACTCCAAGTGTGGAGAAAGCTGGTGCGTGTGGGAGGGCTGCCACGAGGAGATGACAACTGAAGAAGAGAGATGGGAAACAAAGCACGTTTGAGGCCACTGGTGCAGATTTGGTGCTCAGCAAGGGCAGTCTGCCCGGTGCTCCCGGCACTCTGTTAGCAGTACAGCCACCCTTGCTGTACGTCCAGTTACTGCTCCCCATTCAACCACCCCCTGTTTCCTACGGAAAGGAAAAGAGCTGGCATAGTCAGAAAAGAGTGGAAGTCTTTTTCAGGTGTCACACTGCTGAATAAACCTCTTTCTAGTGAGAGTACATAAATGCCTGGGTACAAAGGAGATCTACTGAGAGAAAGTTGAATATTCTCCATCGTCTGCTTCCTGAGCCACTCCACAACCTATTTTCTATAAATTCAAGGCTTCAGATGGCATTTATAAAATAAATAAATAAGCCCACTGCTGAGAAGCAGCAGCACATGCTTAAATGAAAATCCTAAAGAGACCTTATAAGAGAATTCCACCAAGGATTAATGAACAAATGTGATTAAAACTATCTACAGCTCTGGACTGCTGCCAAAACGCTGCCAGCAGTATTTGATATGTAAATGCTTGAAACATTTGCTGTGTGTACTGCCATTGATGCAAAGCCTCTATAGAGAGTTTCTCCATCTAATTAGAGATATTGGTTTAGCAAACTTTGGAGTCTATAAAAACCCTCAATGTCTCATTATTCTTTTAAAATAGAATATTCATTTGTTTGGAAAGTTTTCCAGCTATATCCCATGAAACCCTGAAAGGCCCTTGGCTAATGACAAACTCCAGCCCTATATCAGCTAATAAACCCTACAGCTTTTATGAGAATAAAATTCTCCCCACATGCACTCATTAAAACTTTGTAACTTGTTGCTTTTGACTGTCTTTAAATATTCACTGGGAAAAAAGTAAATTACTCAATTTCCAATTATTTTATAGCACAATTTCAACACAAGCATTTAAGATCTCCAGCACCTCATCAAACACACCACACAATGGTGCAATCACCGTGTCTCTGACCTGGTGAAGCACTGAACAGCGTGTGCTGAGCTGTGGCACACCTGGAGCTCTCCCAAAGCGATGCAACTTTCCCACTGTATCATCATAAATCACTTTATGGGAAAGGGCCCCCATGCCCACGTGTTCAGAAGCAGAAAGTGCAATGACTACACACGAGGTGAAGAGCTGAGAGCTGTCCTTTAACTCACCTGCCACCTCTTGGGTGCAAAAGTACATTCGTTAAGGAGACTTTTCCTGGGAGGCCAATCCAGCTATAGCTCAGATTGTCCATCTCCACCACAGGTATGTCACCAACTCACCAATGTTTTGAGATTTAACTCACTGGTGTTTATGAAACGTTTTTTAAAAATCCCCTCAGTCCCAGGAGGACCTTTGAATTGATCCTAGGAATTAATTTGTCTGTGACAACGACATTTTCTCAGCATCCCTGCTGCTGCAGTAAAAAGTAAATAAGACAAGCACTACCCTGTAATACCACGTCTACGCAGCTCTTTTTCTCTGATTTTAAAGCCACTATAATTTGCAAGTTACTGTAGTTTAGAGTAAAACTATGAAATACATTAAGGTAGTTTTCCTTTCATAAATTTAATTGTACGCAATTGCTAAGTCTAGATTATTTGTATGCTTAACAACAACAAATGTACTGAAAAACACTTGAATAAAAAAAGCTTCTGATGCACCTTCCAAACGTGCAACTGCACAAGACCTGGTACACATGAAAATAATCAATGAAAATCAGCTACGTGCAGGATGACTTATTCCCTAAATAACCTGGTACTGATGCATGCAGCTCAGAGGTATTTTGCTAGAAAGGAAAGAAATGTTTCACCCTGATTTGTTAAACAATTTTCTATTTATTTTTCTATTTAAATTTATGAATCATCAGCACATCACCACCATTATTTATTTTTTTCATCTTGCTAGCCCAGAACTTGAGTGCCTGACAGACAGCCTTTGCTAGAAAGGCCTTTAAATGCCAATTTCAAATAAATGTTTTTAAGTAAAGGCAGAGACGTGTGTCTGACTTAGATAAGGGCTAGAAAACTTGTTAAAGTTATATACCGTAGTAAAGCAAAATTCCTCTCCCACCACATTCACATGAGATGTCAGTTTAGTTGAACTGCATGTATGAAAAAAATGCTCATTTTTATCAGTGCTGGCAAAAACTGTTTATCAAGCCTTGCTGGCATTCCCATTATTCATATTTAGAAATTAAAATAATGCAGATCAGTGCAGAAAAAATACAGCAATGTGGGGTTTAGACTCTCCAACTTACACTCTGATCTAAAACATTAGCAGTTTTTGATAAGTAACCCAGAGATTCCCAGAATCACATGATTACTCAGCATTAGGTCAGCTCCAAACACAGAATCACAGAAATGCTTCATTTGAAAAAGACCTTTAAGATCGTGAGTCCAGCCCTGCCAAGCCCTCACTGAAGCCCGTCCCCAGTGCCACTCCCCAGGCCCAGGTGCCAGCCTCGAGCGAGCAGATCTCCCTTTGCCACTGGTGCACGTCACGCTCACAGGTGCAGGTTCTGTGCAGGGGCTTGTGAAAGCTCCTTCAGAGAGAGACCTGGTCCCCCTCCTCTGCCTGCCCCCCTTCAGTGTGTCTGCCTGCAGTTCAGGCACCCTGTGCAGCCCTATTACAGCCCCTTTGTCTCTGGCACATTCACAGTTTGCTTCCACATTTTGTTTGGCTTTTGATCCCACCAACACGAATCCACGCATTGAAAAAAAAAAATATAGCCCATACAATCTCCTGTTTTAATTGTTGTTCCCTGGTAGGATCAATGGTTAAACAGTCTCAGCCCTGCTGGGGTTAGCAGGCACGGAAAGGATGAGCCCCAGGTGTGTTCGGGGTCTCTTCTGCACCATCCCCCAGCATCGGAGTGGATGTGTCTCAGGGTGGTCCCTGCAGGGTCCCTGGAGGGGCACAGGTGCTGCCCTGGAGCCAGGCCAGGAGCCCTGGCAGCAACAGCTCAGCTCAGCTCGGCCCAGCTCAGCTCAGCTCAGCTCGGCTCGGCCCAGCTCAGCTCAGCTCAGCTCGGCCCAGCTCAGCTCAGCTCAGCTCGGCCCAGCTCAGCTCAGCTCAGCTCGGCTCGGCCCAGCTCAGCTCAGCTCAGCTCAGCTCGGCCC
>VWZW01006865.1:708779-732758 GCA_013397115.1 Edolisoma coerulescens
CGGCTCGGCCCAGCTCGGCCCAGCTCAGCTTGGCTCAGCCCAGCTCAGCTCAGCTCGGCCCAGCTCAGCTCAGCTCAGCTCGGCTCAGCTCAGCTCAGCTCGGCCCAGCTCGGCCCAGCTCGGCCCGGCTCAGCTCAGCCCAGCTCAGCTCAGCTCGGCTCAGCTCCCCCTGAGCAGCCCCATCAGCGACTGCTCCTGCCCCTCTCAGCTCTCCGTGCACACAGCAGGCTTTCCCAAGACAAGGCAGCGACAGGCACCGCTCTGGTTCAAGCTCAGTTCTTCCCAAACCAGTGACACAACGGAGGAGAAGCAGAGCACAGGGGGGGCAGGGGAGCCTGCCCACTCTGGAGGAGCTCCTGGGACACTCCTCACGCGCAGGCAGAGGGGCTCACACCAAGCACAGCGAGGCCAATGCTCCCCTCAGTCACCCAGCTGACCTTCCACTAAAAGCTGCCATGTGCGCTTCAGTCAGCGACTTTCCAAAGTTAGGACAAACGGAAAGAATTGTGATTTCCATGGTGAAAATGCACCAGTTACGTGGATGACATCAACAAGTCCAAATGTGACTGTTTTTAACCTTTTCCTGTTAGGAGTGTAAGGACTGACTGAACGTGGAGCTAATGGACACACGCTCTCTGCTGACAATTTGGCACAGAAAGGCTGTTTTAATATCACACTGTCAAAGGTCGATCACATTCTCCATTTCCATCAATAAGGAAGCTGAGTGTTGACGTAAATGACCATTCTGACAGACAGGGAGCAGGAAGCAGCAGTGCACCTGAACAGGTTACCTACACAGCTCCAAGCCACGCTGCTATTTACACTGAGACACATCCAAAGAGGATTCACGCCCAGAATGTCTAAATTTAATGAGGTTATTTACTTAGTTTTAATCCTGTCAGGGAAAAAAACAATCTCTCTTTTCAGCATATTTCTATTTAAAAACTTTTATGACAATAAGGGCTTTCTCTCACTAGAAAAAAACCCTATAGAGTGACAGAAACGTTGGTAAATGCACTTTCTGCCCCAAGTGCATCTTTGAAGAACCACTTTGAATTAACCACATTTTGTCCCTTAAAATATTTTCAGTACCTTCAATAGTGAGTCAAGCTCCCTCTTGCAAGTCTTTTAATCAATGAAAAAAAAACTTTTTTCTATCCTCTTTCCTACTGATAAAGCACTATGCAAAGCACTTCATTCTGTTTTCATATCTGTAATGCTCCAAAACCACTGCAGTGCACTCAGTCTACGCCTGTGTAAGCCAGAGCATAAAGCCAGCTCTGTGTTCCTGGGACAGGCTTTGGGCAATCATAACAAAGGTTTTGTGGTGTTTCCCAGGTTAGAGGCTGTGAAAATGTGTTGTTCCGTGTGTGACAGCCTGTTAATAGATGAAAATCAGCCCTGTCTGCCTCTCCCTCTGAGAACTGCTCTGTCCTTGCCTTGGCTCATGGGAGGTAATTCTCCATAGGAGAAGTTCCTGAGCAACCATTTCTTTCTGTGAGCCCATCCGTGTTGTCAGAGTGGCAGCAAATGCAATTGCTGCCAGTTTCTGCACGACTTCTAAAGCTGGTGAAAAGTATTTGCCAAGATAATTTACTTTTGACAAAGCTGCCTTTCCCTGTTATTATCACAACAAACCATTGCACTCCTGATCACTGCCTCAGTGCAGGGATCAGCAGAGAAAACTCCCACATTTAACTACCACAAACTCCTGATGGACCATGGTCCTGAGGAAGCCAGAACATCACTTGTGAGGATGCAGCACCACAAAGAGTTAAGACAGACAGGATTATCCTATCTCACAAACACATCTGAGTCCACTTAATATCTGATGAAAAGTATCTGAAAAAAAAGAGTAGTGAAATACTTGACTAACCAGCTGCTAATACCCCAGGATATTTAATTATTAAAACTAAACATGATATAATTTTAGCTTTATAAAAGCACTGGGATTTTATTTAGCACAGAATGATTCTCACTGCTTTGTGTTTTTCCAGCATTTGTCTGCTGCTGCATATTCATGTAGAACCTCATCTGCCTACACGATACATCCCATTTTGATGAAAACAATAATCACTGATTAAATAAGCAAGTGGAGTGAGCTGCAGAAATGATCAAGTTCATTACTCAAATTAGTGAGACTTTGTATAAAAAGAAAGAAATCTAGATATTGGGCTGAATAGGATCTTTTTGCTTGTTTATACCGTGTATATTTTACATGGCATAGTTTATGTTCAGCAGTTTTTTCCACCATCTCTAAAATTAAATTATCAAGAGTTTTGTGCAAAAAGAGAAGAAATTAAAATCAAATATGAGCACAGATTTAAAGCAACCATTCGCTTCATCCAATTCATACATTCCCACACGCATCTGATGTTTTATTTGTACAAGTCAATAAGAAAAATTATTTGCTAATTGTTGAAAAATGATTTGATAGTTCTTGAGCAATTATAATTAAAAATGCTCACTTTCTTCCAAGAAAGAAACCTCCTTCCCCCTGCTCATCAGGCAGAGCTGTGCCTGGTGGAGTCTGTCAGTCTGGGGTGCAGTCCTGCTGTCCTGCCACAGCAGAGACCCCCAGTGCCCTCAGTGCCACCCTGGGCCCCGTCCCGTGCCAGGGATGGATGCACCCCGCAGATCCAACCCGGATTTAAAGTCCATCACTGTGAGCTGTGCGCTCCCCAATCAGCTGCAAGAGTCCTGCAGCAGCTCAAGACTCAGGAGAAATCTTTGCTCTTCTGGATGCAGCTGTTAAGGTGCCACTTTTCCAGCTTCAGCGTTAAATTTTGGTAATTTCTCAGTTTCTGAAAGATAACTGGCTCCCTCTGACTGTGCTTGTGGTGACACCCCACCCTCACCACCTGTCACCCCAGGAAACCAGAGCCTTCCATCCCGCCCTGCCCAGGATCCTCTCAGAGGCAGCACGTGCCTGGCTGACACCAAGGACAGGCCACGCCGGGCTCTGGAAATGCCCTCCCTGCTGAAGCCACCCTGCCACAGCCCCTCTTTGCAGGGCCACCTCCCAGCAGGGAAGGCACAGCAGCTCCCAAGTGGTCCCGTCCAGCATCCTCTCCAAAGCTCACCAGACACGCTCCGTGCTGCCGCAGCGGCCCCCCAACGTTTGGGAATGAAGCAGAAAGTGCTCACGCTAAGCTTGGAAGCAGCAGGGAGCTGAGACCACCCTCCTCTCGCTGGGAAAAGGAGCAGGAAAGCCCCTTCTAAAAGGGCACAAGGTAAAAAACTCAGTCAGCACTTCTGGGTCTTGCCATCTCCCTGTTTAATTTGCAGTGTGACCCTGGGCACAAACTGGCCAGCTTTGTCTGGCATTGCCCCGAGAGCAGACGGTTCTGATGCAGCAGGAAAGGTGGACCTGGGTAAAGAAATTGTTTTCCCCCATCTCACACTTCCTAAGGAAAAGGCCAGAGAGAACATACACTCATCCAAGGAGCATCCTGAGTCTCCTAACTGGAGTTATCCAAGGCAGGAGTGGTGGGACTGCACCAGCACGAGGTCCCTGCGGTGCTCTCTGTGCCAGGGCTCTCCATCCACCCAGTGAGACCCCGCTGCTGAGGCACTTAAACTCCATTAAAAGTAAAGTGAATTATCACAAACCAGGCCCTTCCTGAAGCTCCTCCTGGGCCTGCCACTCCCTCTGATCCCACAGCTGCTGAATCAACCTGTCGGAGTGCATCAATTCAAAGCACCAAAAGGCAAACCAGGGAAAACGGGGTCAGGCTAATGGGATTTAACATTAATTCTGCACCAAGCCTGAAAAGATGGAAGAACAGGGCCTGGGGGGTGAAAGGGATAACGAACTGAGAGTTGATGGAAGGAAACTTAATTGGTTTTAACAACAGAAGGTCACATTTTGTTACCTTTATTTGGGTTGAGCAATGATCTTATTTTGACAATTTGTGCCAGCTGATGACTTGCCCTGCTCTTGGTTGGGACCGTTTTGGAGTAAGTCAGTGAAGAATGCAGAGCTGGGAGATGAGGCACAAACGTGGCAGAGAGGATGTCTGCACTGGGGATGGACAGATCCACTGACTGGTGTAACTGGGCTGCTGAGCAGGCAGCTGGGAGGGTGGGAGGCTGATGTCCCTGCTCACTGCTGTGCCCAACAGAGCTGCCGCCAACACAGCCTTGTTCCATCAGAAGAGAACCAGTGGTTCACTTCAGCTCAAGAAAAGACTCTAGAAAAGGCATGTGAGCTTAAGTCAGTCTGTCACCAGTGATCTCCTGGCACTGCCACGGGGACAGGCTGTGACCTGGAGCCGTGTCCCCGCTGCCTCTCCCCTCCTGGGCTGCAGTGGCTCACAACAAAGGCTCACAAATGGCTCTCCAGGCACTTTGTGATGATACCCAGCACGGGTATCTCTTGACACACCACATGTCCCAGTTTCCCACAGAGAAGAAAGATCAGGGTGTTTCAGCCCTCAGCTGTAGTTCTGCAGCTGCCACCTGCAACACGACTCGAGCCCCAGGGAACAGCTTCAGTGCCCACACAGCTCCAGCTGCACAGGGGTCTAGCAAGGACACTGACCCTCACAGAGCATGCAGAGCCACGCTCCCTGCAAGCCCTTGCCATGGAAATCATCTGGAAGCTGCCTTGCACCTGACTGGCACAGAGCATCCCAACATCAGAACACGATGATCCGAGCCGGGCTCAAACATCCCAGGCTGCCCCCGTTACAGCCACAAGGAGACACAAATAACCAGTTGGGATTTATAGACCTTTTAGCCTTCAGCTGCCCCAAGAATGCATCACTGTGAGATTACCTGCTAGAAGTGACTTTGGGCAGCAAGCTTCTAAACCAAAATTGACTCTGCATTTGGAAAAGACCTGGCCCCAAACCAGTTCCCCATGTGGCAAAGAGTGCAATTATCCTGATGAAAGCTTAGGGATCCTTGTGCCTACAGCTGGTTCATCAAGTAATGCTGAATGATGGGTATAATTAAACTGTGTGCAGCAGTGGAATGTGCTACCATGAACCATTTAGGGCCTCATCCCCTCCCATCAGCCTGGAACTACAGATGGGCTGTCACACACAGTGGCATCCAGCACTGCTATTTACACAGAGACCTGCAGAGGTATCACACAAATGCACTGGCAGTGCTGTGCAGGACGAGCAGAAAAGAAGAATTCAGCTGTAAAAAGGTGCAGCTGCAAAAGCCAACTAGTCCCCAGGTCTGCCTGGGACTGCACAGCAAAATGCAGGTCTGGAATTTCTGCCCTACCAGCTCAAAGCTTCCACGGTATCTCAAGATACAGAGTTCTGACCACTTAGCACTAGTCAGGACTACAAAGAAAACTGAAAAGAAGCTTTAGGAAAAGAGGCACATTCTGCAGCCCATCCCTGAAGATGAAGAACACCACACCCAGAGGTGCCCCACTCTCCTGGGAACCACCCAAGCTCTGCAGCACTGGACATGCTCACAGATCTTGCATTTGGTCTACAGAGCTGTGAGAGCCAAAAAATCTTCAACATCAAATACCATTCAACTCTTGCACTTAAAGCCCTGTTTTCAAGGGAAAGAATTTATCTATTCATCTCTCCCTCTCCTTCCTATTTCAGTATCACCACTAAAGGACTGAATCAGAACAACATTCTGGCTCACCCTTGAATGGCCTTTTGGTTCTCAACTATTTAAGAGTGACTTGGGAAAGGTAGAATAGCACACGTTGTGTTATCTTCACTTTGAACTGCCACCAGATATTATTTTGCAGCTGTTTTATTGTAAGTGGCATCCTGAAATCTAAACAAAAGAGTGTCTTAATGGCAATTTCAGCAGGTTTTTAATTTCCTGAGAGAATTCAGCGAGACCACGGAGAGAAAGCAGGTTTAAAATGCAATGCCATAATAGGAATGTTTCCCTCTTTCAAGCACTTTTAGCTTTTGGAATTGATAATGACTTCACTGAACTTTCTGAAAAAAACCCTGACAAAACACAACTGAGTTGAAGAGACATTAAAGTTTCTGCTCACAAACCCCAGGTAAACATCACAAGGACCTGATTCTCTGCAGCTTCCATTACCCACCTCACACTGAATCCAAAGTAAAAGTATCCTGGAGCAAAGCTGTGGGAGAGCACACAAGAGAGAAAGTCGTGCCTGGGATTTCCCTGACATCCCTCCACAGCTCAAACCCACTGGAGCTTCCTGCCCAGGAGTGCAGTGAGCAGCTAAACACCACGGGAAGGGTTTGCCAGCATGGGGCAGCTAGTGGGGAATTCTGCTGACCAGGATTTAATGTACAAGAGCCATTCTGCACAAAGGACTCTTTTCTTGACTCGGTCACCCCACACTATTTGTCCACAAAGACATGTTGTAAGTGAAGAACGGGTTTTGTAAATATCCCTGGAGCTGTGAAGGAGAAATACGGAGCTGTTCAGATCCCTCGTGCTGCTCAGTGCCTTCCTCTGCCCCAGCACATCGCTCACCCTCACAAAAATACTGTTCCAGGCATTGCTGCAGCATCCTGGAGACAGAAGAGGCAACTGTAGCCTAGGAAATGGTGGTGCACGTTCTCACATTTGTGCTGTCATTGCTTACAGATCAGGCTGAATGGGAACTGAATCCAGGGAACACTCACATTTAACTCTCTTTCAGGAGACAGACGTTTTCTCAGTCATCAATAAGTAAAAAATAAATTACATCCAGAAAGCAAATGGCAAACAGATGAAAACCCTTTGGCTTTTTGCTGGAGGACCTCCCAGTGAGCAGCCCCAGAGCCAAGCCAGAGGAGAAGGGGACACCAGGCACGGGCTCAGAGGCTGCAGCACCCATCAGACTGCAGGTTTGGCATCTGGGGCTTTGGTCTGCCCTCCCCCAGGGGTCCAGGCACTGGCTCAGAGGCTTCAGTTCTCAGAGGAAGAGATAAAGGGCTCCATGTTTAGCACTGCAATCGACAGGGTAAGATGCTGCCAAGTACAAGGGTACTTTGAGTAAAAATCCTATTCTAAAACTGAGACTTACTGATGCATCTTTAATCTGCATGCACTGTAACCATGCCTGGATGGACAAACCAGCTCCAGTTTGGGGTGCATTTATTCCTCCTGCCAGACTGAGCCCATGGAGCACATCTCAGAAGCACTAAACATCCCAAGAGTTACTACGAGCTGCAGATGGCACAGTTCCCCACAGCAAAAGCTGCTTTATATCCCTAAACCCAGGAGGAGAGGGCAGAAGGAATAACTCAGCTGCTGTGGCTGCACAGAGAAAGGGTGGGCCTCCCATAACTAATGTTTGCCAGCTTGAAGAAAACATTATCTTAACATCAGACATAAATAAAATTTTTAAGCCACAATAATTTCCACGTTTCACCCCACCCATTGGTGACTGTGCACAAAACCACTGCTTTGCCAACCATTGACAATTTGACAGTAAAACAGAGAAATGGAACAGCAGATCAAAAAGATAACGTTCAAAATAGATATAAATCTCAAGCAAATGTGCTGGCAAAGTGAGGAAAGAACAGGAGAAAAGGTTATTTGAGGGATTAAAGAAAGAAGCAAATCTGAAATTCTCAGAGAATGCAGATTCAAGAAAAACACTGATAAAGTTCCTTTCAGACAGGAAAAAGGATTCCCTGTGAAGCCTTAAGAGTGGATTGACATCTGGCTTGCCAGATAAAGATATTCCAAGCAAACAAAACCACGCACAATGTCAGTGACAACCCTGAGATAAAAACCTCAGGCGCTGGCACCTTAGCAGATGTTGCAGTGCAGAAGCTGCCTGTGCTGCACTCCCATCTCAGAGCAGTGCTTCAGCCCAGGAGAACATCCCAAAGGGCACTTTAAAGAACGCTGGACTGTCTGCCTCGTGCCTGGTGCATTATCCTAGTGGCAAGGGCTGCACTTCAGATCAGCACTGCAACACCTCCTGTGGGCTGTAAGGTCACACTGAGCCTGGGAAAGTCAGGATCCTTCATCCAGGCTTTCATGTCCAGCACCAATTCATGTCGTGCCAGGAAGGAGGTGTCTGCAGAGGACATCTCTGAAGTCTGAATCTCAGTGAGACACAGAATTGTTAAATTAAGTCAAACTGATGAGAAGTGAGAAAGTGGAACTGCCTTTTGAGCCAAGGGCTTTGCCTTATTTGCCATTCCACAGCTCTCATCAGCCCTGCTGGCTCTGGGATTTCCAAGTTCACAGCCATCAAGAGGGCACAACTGGGTCTCAGACATTTCTCACAAAGCTAGAGTGCTGCATGTCAAAGCTGAGTGCTTTGTTTCAGTTCTAAGAGGAGATTTTCCTGTGTTTCCAATATTGCATTTCAAGCCTGCACGTTGCAAAAGCTGAGATGTTTTGCAAGAGCAGCTGGGCAGCTCCAGTCTGGTGTACCCACCCCAAGCAAACTGTATTCTCTCCCTTTTTTCTCCCAGTCACCTGCTCCAAAGGCTGTGTCAAAGGTCACAGGTGAAACTGGGGCAGGCTGTGGTAATTTGACAGAACAGAAACCATCCCTGATGTCGTTTCTGTAGAGTGGGGATGAACCTGAGCCAGTGGCAGAAACAAGGAAATTATCTCAGGTACTTCTAGCACCTGAAAAATAACTTGAAAAGGTGTTGAAGCATTTTTCCCAAAGGTTGAACTTCTTTCTAAAATCTGTTGGTTGTAATTATTTTCACCTACCACAGGAATGAAAGCCTGAAGACCCCTTCCCTGCACTCCCACCTTTTCACTCTTGGCAGATATTCTCTGGCCCAGGGACCTCACTTGGAAGTCATCACTTTGGTTTTGTATCAGCCAATGTTACCTTGACCAACAGAGGGCAACACCATGAAGCAAGCACAGCCCAGTCAACAGTGATTTTTTAGCTCAGTTTTCCCAGTTTCTGAGTTTTATCCTGATTGGCAAAGATAATCTCCATACTGGCACCTGCTTAAAGAACCAGGCCCAGTCAGATCATCCCAGTTCCTCCCTGGAGGGTGCAGTGCCTCAGGTGCAATTTGGATTATGATGGACATTTCATCCAAATGCCAGACCAAAACTTCTGTTGAACGTGTCTGATTTAACTGAGTCTTCACAACACAGGCTTTTATGGAAAGTGGGGCTACACAACTTCATCCTGAAATAATGTCAAGCAGCAGAACAGAAGTAGTTTCACTGGGTTCCTTTCAAGTTCCTTTGTTATACCTGATTGCCCATAATTGAAAATGTGGTTGTACCTGCATTCCCAGCTCCATCAAGAAGACACTTTATTTTCTTACTGTTCTGAAGCACTCCCCAGGCTTCTGTTAATAATTTTGCTTGACCTTTATTAAAGACCAAGCATTAGCTGGCAATTAGATTTGGTGATCCCTTTGGTGATTGAGGCTCAGTGATTTACTGTAAATTATAAATAGTTCAAATGTTTCATTATGTTTATTCTTTATACAAGCTCTGTGGCCAGGTAAGCACTGACATGACATTCACTGTTAAATGATCTCATTAAACTTCTTAATTTAAGTGGTGCAACACTTCACCTGCCACATTATCCAAGGACTCCTGCAATGCACATTAAACATTCAGCATGAATAGATGCTCTACCACGGCTCACCTTGTTGGGAGTGAAATTTCAGTCCCTGAACATAAGGTTGACTACTTTATGCTGTTTGTCAGAGACAATAAAGAATGCAAATAGATACCCATGTAAAGTAAGAGGCTGAAGACATCAATTGCTTTCCCACACGGTTTTGAAAGAGGCTCTCAAAAGAAAAGACTTTAAATTATGAAAAAATACCACTAAAATTTAAAAAGTTAAGGAAAAGGAAGGAAGGTGCTGTTTTCTTTCATTTCTTTATGAATGCAATGACTGTGAGAGATGGTTCCTTGAGAACCCTGTAGGCACATGTTCCTTTCTTATTCACCAGCCCAAGCCAAAGGAGGGGCAGCCACACAACCTCCCACCTCCGAGTTGCTCGGGGAGGTTTGTCTTTAGCCATTCCATCCCTCCTTTTCCTGCTGAGAATGTTTGAGAGAGCTGAATGAAGTCAGGGCTGGATAACGCGCCACGGCATTTCGCTCAGGCCCATGAACAGCACACTGCCCCGTGGTTAAAGGCAAACACAGGACTGCTGCTGGAGGCACCTCTGTGTCCAGAGGGCCTGCCCGTGGTCTGTGCTGCAGTGACAGGGACAAGCACATGCATCAGGACCTCCTCTGTGCTCCTGCTGGACCTACAGACTCACAAACCACTCAGGCATGAGGAGGAATAATAAGGGTATCTGGATTTTCCTGGCCTGCGTATGTTTTATTTTACATGTTTTTAATTGTTTCCCTCACAAAATGAATAGTTCTAATATTTTCCCCCATGTCTTTATATTGCATGATGCTTAACATCTGCTTCTGGACATCTCTTCTGAAGGATGAAGGGCTCCTGGCAATTCTGCTGCAGTCTGTGAACATACCAGACTACTCGCTGGAGAGATTTAGGCTTCATCATATTGTATTAACCCCACATATTGAATATGTTTTTTTGACTTAGAAGGCTGGATTAGCTTTTATCATCAGAAGAGAAATAGTAAAGGTTTCAGTATTACAGATGGAATGGCAGATGGGAAGCGAAAGCTTAATGTGAAGCAGCTCTGGATAAAAACTATTAATCCACAAAATTCATATGTTCTTATGCAAGGAAACCTAGCAAAACCCACTGCAATATGACTAACCAGAGAGAAGTGCAAAGTGCCCCCAGCCCATTATCTGACAAATCATGGCATGGGGTCTGAAAGGAAAAAAAAGAATCCCTCAAACACCCTATTTACTATTTCCTGGAAAAACAATCAGCTCTCTCTGGGGTATGCAGGGAGGCAATGCCTTCCTAAAGATTATAAATAATAATAATTTATAGCACATCCATCATGAAAATGAAATGGACTCATATATATATATTTGATAAGATTTTCCAGTGTTTATAGCTGTAATATCCCATATTAAGAAAATACTCAACATTACTTGTAAGTCACTGTCACTGAAGTTGCAGCACTGAAAAAGTTTTCTTAATTTTTGCTGAAGTGCGAAGGGGAAGCACGTTCCCTCCAGTTCTGGCAGCAGGGAGCTCTGGCAGGAAGGGAAGGGAGCACTGCAGCCCCTGCCCAGAGCCTCGAGAGCCCAGCAGGGAGCTCTGAGAGCGGCTGCAGGGGAGGCACAACCTCCGAGAGCTGCCCTCCCAAACTGCTTGCTGTGCCCGGGACGCCTGCAGCTGAAGGCAGGCCGCAGAGCGGGGGTGCCTGCCAGGCAGCACTGTCACACCCACTGACAACGCTGAACCCTCTGCAGGCTGCTCCACGCAGCCTCTGCTTGCTGAGGGCCACCTCTGCAAGCCCCTGACCCCACCTGGCCCTGGGGTCTGACCTGTTCCACAGGGAACCAGCATCAGCCCAGACTGCCCCAGGTCCTGGCCGCAGCACTGCACAGGGGCAGGGGGGGCTCAGCAGCCCAGGATAACTGGACAGGCCTGCTGGCACTGGTCTGTGACCACACCAGACCCTCTGCAATCCTTCTCCCACAGCTTATCTTGTTTGAGTCAGGTGCCATCACCCACCTCTTCCTTCATGGTCTTGCATTAGTCCCCTTTCCAGCATCAACACAGCATTCCTCACCAGGAAAGTGAGTAATAGGGAATAACAAGCTAGCTTTTCCCAAAACTCAGGAGATAGACAGAAAACTGCATACTGTCCCTTATAAACAAGGTTGATTTGTCAAAATTATTAGTTCTCCTCCTGTTGAACACCAAAAGTGTTTAAATACTGTGATTTCTTAATTCAAATCCCCATGTTCTAGTATCAAGGCAGTCTCAGTAACTCTTGTGCTCTGATCCTTCTCCCCAAAACATGCTGCACTTCACTGAGAGTGCTTAGAAATGGGCACCAGCAATAAAGCCTTCTGTCAGTCCTCACAAAACCCCTCCTCAGGCACAGGCTCAGGGGTTCTGTCACTGCTCACTTCAGGGGTGATTTCTGTCCCAGGAGCACCTTGGGGAAGGGATTCACACTTTGAGAGAGATCTTGGAGAAACCTAACCAGTGGAAGCACATTTCTGTTCCAGGAGTATTAAAACCAGGTTGCATCATCACTCATCAGGAAATCGCCCAAAAAAGTCACTTCCCCTTTCATTGATTCATTTCAGCAGAGAGGGAAACAGAAGCCACAAGGAGAATTTTGTGTTTCCTTCTTCTTAATAACTCTTACAGCCTAAACCTAAAAAGAGTTTAAGGACACTTGGGGGTTTTTTGTTGTTGTTTTTTTGGAGGGGTTGGGGTTTTTTTACAGACTCTCTACTTTTGCACAATGCAGTAAACTTACAGAATGCAGCTCTGAGGCCTGGGTGATGTAAATCCAGAAAGAACACAATTTCACTTAAAATCACAAGCCTTAGCATGTGATGGTGTGTGGAATTCTTTGCCTGATGCCATCTGAATACAGATATTCAGGCAACAATTGGTGCTGAAGATATAATTGACTCCTAGCAACTTATTTGTCACTTCTACAACCATTATCCTCCACAGAAAAAGTACTAAAAAAGGGAGAGGAGTACCTGAATCTATATTCATGCCTTCAACACTTGCTGAGACATCAAACCAAACTGTTAATAAGAGCCCTGGGAGGGAGGAATCTCTCCATGCCTGGGATTCATTTGCTGAGCTCCAGCAGCACTTGTGGAGTGCTGCATCCTCTCCTGCAGGTGCCCCTTTTGCTGGAAATAATGACTCACTGGAGCAGCCTCTCAGGGAAGTCCCCCCAGGCAAATGCAAGACACACAAGGTACACTCAGGTGACTGAATCCTCGGCTCAAGCGTGGCTGTCAGACACCAGCTCACCACCAGCAGTTTTCTGCTGTAAAACAGAAGGAACTGCTGCTCTGCTCCTCGCAGCACAGACACGCCAGGGCTTCCATCCACACTTCCCTTCTTTAGGAACAAAACGTGCATGTTCTTACAACACTGACTGTACCTGATCGGATAGTCGGCAGCGCTGAGGTTAATGAAGAAATCCCAGGGCCAGTCACTCATCTCCATTAAGTCCTTCATGGTCTGCAGGTAGGTGGTCAGAAGACTTGCTCCTCCCCAGATGGTGGCCATTCTCCAGGAGGTGACCCTGACATTTGGGTACTGGCTGGCAAACTGCAGCACTTGCCGGTGCAGGTAATTGGAGCGCTTCACGGGAGAAAAGAGCAATACATTCAATTATTCTGTCCAAGTTAACTCTCCCTGTATCCACTAAAGGCCAGCCCTACTTCTTGACTCACTGGGTGCTGCCATTGCTTTGCCCTCACTTCCTATGGTCTACACCCTTCTTTTGCCAAATGCACAGAGAACCCTGTTTAACACTTTTTGTTACAACAACAGTAATCACTAATCAGTGTGATTAGCTTTATTCACCACTTGTCAGCGTAGATCCCAAAGGGCTTTTGTAAAGGAGGTGACTGCTACCACCTCCCTTCCACAGCGTGTCCCTTGCCCGAGGCACCTCAGGTCAGCTCTCCGTCCAGTGGGCCAGCAGCTCAGCCTGCATCAACTCATCAGTTACTGCTAACTAAATGTTCAACAGACAGACAAGGGGAGATACTCATCGACATCGAAGGAGAAGTGAAGGCTGTTACATAAAGAAGACAACAAGAAAGAAAATTTAAGGAAAAAAAGAAGCTCCAAACGTGTAACAGATGGAGAGACGAAAAGTGACGTGCACTTTATGCAGCAGAGGTAAAAGGAAGATGAAGAAGATGGCAACGATGGGGAGACTGACAGATGGTGAGACAGGCAATTTATAACCAGTGATATATTACCTTGTCAACATGAATGTAATAAAAATGGTCTTTATGGTAAATAGCCTTAAACATGCGCTGCAGCTGCCGAGAAGCTCTGCCATGAACAACCAAGACAAATGCGATCCTGACTGGGTTGGCTGGCATGTATTCTACGGAGTCCTCATCCCACTGCACATTGTTGTTGGCTTTTCCTGTTCAAAAACAAAACACAGCACATCTCTGAGTGTATCCACAGGGCAGGGGAGCAGAGAGCAGTACACGTTCCACCCGGGCTCCTTCTTCCAAGCCCTCTGTCAGGCAGGGTGAGACCCCACGAGGTGCCAGCCTGTGTCCCGTGCAGCTGTCCCCCAGTCAGAGTCAGACCAGACATCAGGAAATTTCTAGCCCCAAAAGTCACTCTTAACTTTACACGGGACATAAACAAATGGTATTTCTTTAAAATACCCTCCACCACTGGTACAGTAAGACTCAGATGAATATTGAAACGTTAGAAAGAAAGCTTAAATTTAATTTATTCTATAATTTTCAGTTTGTTTATTATGGCCATTAGCCTATGCCCAGTTCTACTGTTTCTCCTGAAGCTGATGAGCTTCACCACACACATGCTCAGGGTTTCTGCAGAGTGACAGGGACAAAAAGGGACTGTGAGAGAAGAAAATGTGCTTGCAAAGAGAACTGACAGGGGAGTGAAGGGCAATTGCAATTGCAAAAACAAGCCATTTTTCTTTTAAACTGTTTTGATTTCAAGCTGACGATGTCCCATCAATGGACTCAAATATTTTTAGTGGTTTTCATTACATTTTTGGATACCTCTCTTCCAAAATCAGTGGCTTTCTGCAATGATATGCAGAAGGTGAGGGGCATTTAAAATAGTCATATAGTGGGTCTTTTATTTTAATCTAACTTGCTTTCAATACCTACACTATCATTTATCTAGCAATTACTGGGAACAAAATCCTCTCAAATTTTCACCTGAAATGCCACCTCGCTGCATCAGTTTTCTCTAATAAATTCCTGCAGTGACTTATTTTGCTCTCTGCTGTTTTCCTTCTCCAACCCTTTTTTTTTTTCATGTGCTTGTTCCTTCCTTCTCATTTAGGTTTAGGGTTTTATACTTGCATTTACCACCTGCATACTATTATGGCTTTTTAACCATAATCCTATTCTTGGCTGCCTGGAGTTTCACAAAGGAAGGATGTTACACTTTTTCCATCTGTCAGACTATCTGCTCCTTTGCCCTACGCTGTTCCTTCCCTGGTTTTAGCTCATGGCTGCTTAGCACCCTCTGTTTTGCAGATTACTTCACTGATAAAGAACCAGCCTGGTTTGCAAAGATGAAACTGGCAGGAAACATCCAACTGAGGACCTGCTTACTAAAAACTAGAGCAGGACTTCAGATCTGTATGAGCAACGTCAAGACCTGACAGCTGCAGCCAGTTCACTCCCAAAAACCTGGCGCAGACCAGAGCCTGGCACACCACGTCAGTGCCTGCACACGAGCGACCTGCCCCGGCTGCTGGGACAGGATACCCACAAAATGCATCAGATGACTGCACTCAACATCCCCCCGTTCACTAGTGGTAAAAATCCAACAGCATTTTAAGGCAGCAGCTGGGTTTGGCAGCTCCTTCAGTACATCCCCACGCTGCACTCTCCCCGTGCACCAAGGCTCAGTCCCTGCGCTCATCCCAGTGGCCTCCACCCCCCATCACTGCAGAAAGCAGCTGCCAAGATCCCTTCTTCTCACCCACCAGGTACGGAGGATTCGTGGGCAGATTCTCTCCTCTGCTGCACTCCCTATTCCTACACTTGTCACCTCTCAACATTCCATCGCCTGCCTTTCCAAGGAAAATGAGTCAAGCCAACACAAGAGAATTTCCATCTCCTCTTGCACTCGGGGCAGTCTCAGTGGGACTGGAGCTGCACTCCATCTCACCTAGAAAGCCTCTCTGAGCGTGGGTATTGCCTGTTGAATGAAGTTTCCTACATGTTTAGGGAATTCCCTTTTTCTAGGATAATTTACACAGATCCGTGCTTTACAAACCTTAATAAAAAGCCCACAATGTCAATACAAAGTAAAACAAAAACCATCAGTGCTTTAAAAACCATAATCAAAACCCCACAATGTTAATACAAAGTACAACAAAAGCCATGAAGAATATGATTGTTACAGTTCCATCTTGGGAGCACAGCTCTACCCTCAGAATTGCTCTGCACATGTGAGTCAGTGGGGAGAGTGAATGGAACATCCTCTTTACGGCCATCTGGCACAGGTGAAACAGCTTTGGCCTTGAAGCAGGACTTGTCTTAAGCTCCCTCAAAGTTTGCTGTTTCATTACACGGGAACAGAGGACAGAAGAGCCACTTCTCACATTGCCTTGCTCCAGAGAAACCAGAGCCTCAACAGAAGGGGAAGTGCACACCCAGCTCGTAACAAACACCTTCCAGCCCTCGTATCAAAGGGTATTTATTGTGCTATCCTCCACTGAAAACAAACTGTGGCACTTTGCTCTGTCACCAAATGTCTCTCACAAACTTACTGAGAAAAGTGAAAGCTGCCCTTCTGCTTCCTGCTCAAAGCCTGACATCAGTGTGTGAGCAGGAAAACCTGTACTTGTTTTTGAAGATAACAGGAGAATCTCAGCTCTGGTGCAATTTTAACTTGTACTTTCTCTGCCAAGAGAAATCAATACTCATAATTAAGAGTTTAATCTTGAACTGTTGCAGTATTACTAAATGCCAGAATAATGAAGATAGTGCAATCATTTTCACATTTGTTGTGATGCCACGTTATGTTCAATCATCCCCCAGTATAACTCAGAGCCAGCCTGCTGATCTCTTACCTCTGCTGCTAATTAATGGGATCAGACTTCCCCAGCAACACAAAGCAATCTTTCACTCTATTCTGTGAGCCATCTTATGTTTTGTAAATCAGTCCATCACCTTCTGTTCTCAGTTTGGTATTGTCCTGGCTGTCCAACAGATCTCCTCTGCACAGATACCTGGATGCTGCTTACTCCATGTGAGCGCAGCTGTGTGTGTACACTGTGCCTTGATCCGTGAATCACTGGATAGAGGACATTAGCAGAGTTATTGCTGTGTAGTTCAGCACACTATTTACTGCTGTTACATCCATAAATGCAATCAGGAGCCCTGTCATCATAGCAGGACTATGAGCCATAATCACTCCGAAGAGCAGAGCTGTGCAGTCCCTATTTAAACTCCCAGGAGCAGCCCCGTTCCCTGCAGCAGGACCATTTCTGCAGCAGCCAGCTGAGTGGTGGCTGCTGAACCCACATTTCCACTGGAAACTCCTTTTCAATTGCTCACAACTCAACAACACAGCAGGCTGAAAATTTCCAGGCTCGGCTTTCATCTGAAAATGTTTTCCATTTTGATTAGAGCAGAAACAGGTTTGCCTCGTTCAAATGGTGGCAAGACCAAAAATAAATAAATAAATACAACGTTTTCATTTAGGACACAAGAATTCTGTATCAGACCTAGTAAGAGAAGTAGTTGGAGTTATATAAAAACAACGAAAAGTGTCACTGAGCAATTTACCAGAGAGCTACGAGGACCTGATGAGAAGTCTTTGTCTGAGGGTTTGGAAACAGCAACGTCCCCCTGGCCTGAGGCAGAGCTCTTGCTGCAGCTAAGCCCCAGCAGTCCCTTACAGCAAGGGCATCACTGGCCATCAGGCTCCAGATGCAGCCCCCTCCCCTGAGGACACCTTGCACAGGAGAGGGGACTCCTGAGGCACAGCGTGTGTTAGTCATCCTTAGATGAAAAGACAATTTTTCCTATGCCAGAACCTAGAAAACTCTCTTTAGCAACATTAACCTCAGCTTTGGGATGCCAATTTTCACCTCCAGTCAGAGAAATGATTCACTTGTTTCCATGGTGGTCCTTGTGGAGATCTTCAGTGAAAGAAAATGTTTTAGGTGAGCACTGATTACATACACTTTTTTTTTAAATTATTACACTTACGTATCTGTAAAATGCCCACTGGTCTGTTCACTGTGCAGAAGACCCCTCTGGTAAATAAGATATCTACCATGAAAAGGAATCAGCACCTTGTGTGCCCCTTGAGCCCAGCACATCCACTGCCCAGGTCCCTGAGGGGCTCTAGGAAAGCAAACCAAGCTCCTGAGGAAGATAAATTCCCATGACTGGTCAAGGTTTGGCCTCTCCTGGTGGGTGTTAACTTGCTTAGCAAAGCAGGAGAGGTGAAATCAGTTGAGGTGATCTTCTGCACACCTGTCCCCAGGCATGGGGATTCGAGAGGGATGGTTATGATTTACAGAATGAGGCATTGCTAGTTTGTTCTGTAGATTTCCTTAAAATTGCTGTTACCTGGACTTTTTATCTCTGAGTTAGCACTGAGCACTTTGGAAAGAATTTCAGAAATCACACTGCTATTGGAGAGTGAATATTCAATTTTTTGGCAGCAATGTTTTATCTCAACGACCCTGTTCCACTGCTTTTCAGTCTCAGACTCTATCAAGAATTACAGGAGCAATTTATGATCCTGTGTAACTTCATCTGATCAAGTAACTCCTAAGCAAGAAATCAGTGGCAGGTGGGAGGGAAGCAGTGAGACATAATTTAGAAGCACTCAGTGGCTACTGCATTTAACATTAAAGAGACAGATTTCAGTAATGTTCTTTCCATGCTGAGAAGAAGCCCTGGCTTGGAACAGAGGAGCTGCTGATGTGGGTATTTTGACTTTTCTTTAATCATTTCAGAGGGTGACAGCATCAACTTAGGGCAGTCAGAGGAGAAGAGCCACTGCCTTACAGATGGAAATTCCCTTCATGAGATCACTGGAAGTTTCTCTACAGTGAGTTTGTGAGCTGATAAGCAGCTCTGCACCCCTGCAGAATTTATATAAAAAGGGAAACTCACTGTAATTATGATGTAGGTTCAGTTCTGCTGTTCATGAAAAGAAATATAAAGGGCATGGAAGAAGAAAGGCAGAAAGGTAGAGGACACAGGTAGAACTGTTTCATATTCACAGCTGGATCATAAGAAGACAATTCTTTTCTCTTTTATCACAAGGGAAAAAAACCCCAAAAGATATTTCTCTGTTTTGGAATTTAAAAGAAAACATTTCCATCTCAGCTTTGTCATCCTCCTGTCACAGCTGCATGCACCACTTCCACGACTCACTCAAGAACCCATTGGGGCAGACATCATCCATTAAACAAATACAGAAAGACACCCTGCACCAGAAAATCTGGTGAATATGTCTTTTTTGACATGATTTGCAGAATTCATTGTAAATGAAGAAATATAAAAACCTTGAGAACAAGGACAGAATTTTTTTGTGTCGCAAAACCTGCAAAAGCAGTTGGGATAACACAGAACTGCTCAAAATCAACCTTCAGGGTCCGTGTACCTGTGTGTGCAGCAGCAGCACACTCCTATTCACTAAATTTCTAGCAAAAGCAGGCAGCATTTGGTTTGAAGCAGCCTACCATATTTCAAACAAAAATTTGTTTTATCTCTCAGTCAGTATCGAGTCATTACTGAAACCATTTTTATGGTTTGCAAATGACCGACTAATTATCAGATTCCACTATACTGCACTTGCAACACACACTAAACTTAATTTACTACAATGCTTATCTAGGCAGGCCAATCATCTCTCTAACAAGCTTGCTTTTCTGACTATTCTAATTATGAAAATGGTAGCATTCCTGGGAGACAAAGCTCAATTATTTGTAGTTTTGCTGGAGTGTGTTAGTCAAGCATTTTCTCCCTATTCCTACCGACTGCCATGAATAAATAACACTCAAAAGCAACAGTAAATTAATTAATGTTGAATTAGAATGAATCTCATAATAATAGTATTTATCATATCAATTAACAGCCAATTAGCACATCATGATCAGTGTTATTAGGGTGAATACAAAATGCCTTTTAAATGAGCATCAGGCTATTTTTACTACATTCAGTGACACTGTTGGACTTCAGAGATGTAACACAGAGCAGATCCAAGAACAACCACTGGTTGTTGCTAAGGATGCTCCTTTCAACAGCCCCAAACTGAGGAGAACAGGAGTTTGTCATGCAAGATAAGTCATCCCACCACCCCCAAGAAAACTGATGACACAAACCCAGACTGAAGCATTTAGAAAACCTCATCACAATTTGCATTTTCTGGACAATCAGCTTCTGATTCAGGTGGCCTGAATTACACCCCAGAGGCTGCAGATGGATCACATCCCAGCTGGGACACCAGTGACAGGCTCACCACCCTCCACAACAAAACCAACAATGGGCTTTGGAGCCAGCTCTTCTCTGAAGAACCTCACTCCCTTCCCTCCCAAAAAGCCTTTAGATTTCTTGTTCAGGACAAGAAGAAAACGTAGAAAATGTCCTTATTTCAGTTCAGACTTTCTCTTCTGCCTCAAATCATCAGGAAGTTTAAGCCTGTAAGGAACAGAATCTTGAAAGCCAATCAGTTACTACAGAGCAACCAGGGCAGACATCAAACAAGAAAGGAACAATATCAACATAACAAATCCTAAGCAAAATAGCAACACAAGTATATCAAGGCTTATACTTCAAATTAGCATTTGAAACAGCCTTTGCTGATTGGAGTGTCTGTCCCAGCGTGTTTGGAGACTGCCTCACCAGAACCTTTACACCATCTCTCCCTCTCATGCTCACAGCAAGAATAATCAATAAGGAGTGAAAACACAAGCAATTACACACGTCTCCACTTCCTATAACCTCCCAGGAGACATTATGTACTGCCGAGACTGCCAAGGCATGAATAAGCAGATAAAAGCATGTTTGTTACCTGCCTGATCAATGTCTTCCCTTTCTGTTCGACTGTGCTGTCATCTTTCAAGTCCTTTGTAAACTATCTCTTCCCCCAAATAATCTGAAGAAATTAACAGGTAATCATTATAATCAGCTGGTGTAAGGCCAGAACCAAGTTAATTTATACCACATGAGTATCTGGTCTTTAACTGGAAGTTAATCCTCCCTCTGAGATTCCATTACATCTGTCTCCTATTTTTTGAATGTAGAATTGGAAGGACAGAGTCTGCCTTTATTCTCTGCTCAAGATAATTATGAACATAATGTTGGAAAAAGGCCAAAAAAGTAAAGACTTTCACATATATTTCACACAGCCAGTTTGAAAAGGTCAGGTTAGGTACTGAGAATAAAGGCTGCACCAGCAAAAGCAAAAATCAACCCTCATCCCTGTTCCCTGTGTCAGTGTGCTGCAAAATGGGGAAGTTTGGCCTCGTGTTTTAGCTGGCACTTGCAGCGCGAGTGAAATTAACAGGAATTTCACAATACAGTCAAAAGGGAGAGAAAAGATAAATAGCACAGGCCTGTGCAGATTCACTGCAAAGCTGTCAGGACCTGCTTCCTCTGCATCCCTTTGAGTTAAACTTTGTGGATTTCAAAGGCTGCAGGGCTGGCACTAAGCACTGCTAAGAATCTCCCACTGTGGCAATAAAAGGTGTGTGAGACATCAGATTCAGGTGTGTGTAAGCACCATAAACACACACATGCCTTGAGTTTGTACACACTGCTTGATCAGCCAGGGAACAGCGGGAAATGAAACATTTAAAGTAAAACAGCACACCTAAAAAACAAGCTTCCCCTAGACACAAATGCAGCTTCTGCACTCAGAGTACACACTTTTCAGCATAACTGATTTTTTGACACATAACTGTTGTCACATATCCTTCATGCCAAAGGACACTGGTAAGCAATGGTTTTGTCCAATGACCCAAAGGACGTCTCATTTGCCCGTGTGAAGAGTAACACACGAATTATTTTATCATTGATCAGCTTATGTGCTTCCAGAAAGCACCTGTGTACTACTTAAAGGGTGAACGGGGAACATGAATAATTTCACTCAGCAGAGAAGAAAAAAAGGACCAATCTTCTCTGAGTATATTGCTTGTCAGACAGAAGAACGCAACATAATTATATTGTGACATTTCCACCAGCAAATAGATTCTACTGTAAGCAATTAACACTGGTTCCTTCAGCAGACTTCCAAAATGTGATTCTATGGTATGCTCAGTTACAATAACATCTGAATAATAAATGACACTGCACTACTTGAGCTAGATTTTAGCATACATAGGCAGGTTAAAACACAGGAGAGATAGAAACATGTTAATTGTTGCACAGGCCACCCTTACACCCCAAAATTGTTCATTAACATGGAAAATGTTAAGGGCATAAAGATCCACATTTTTAGAAAAAACAAGCACCAGTGACAATGAGTACTCTGGATCTGACTAAAATGGAGAATTTTGGCCTGTGCACTGCATGCAACAACCTATGTCTCCTCCTGGAGATGGGAAAGGCAGGGCTGGGCTCTCCTTCCTGGCTGGAATGCTTTCCAGAAGCTGCTTCTGATCAAGAGGGATTAGTAAAGATGGTTTAAGAAGGAAAAAAAAAAAAACAAACCATCGGGCATTAATCCCCTAAACATTTCATAGCCAACATATCTTTAATACAATCCCTCTAATCCAATTAGGGTGCCTTGAAAATCATATCTTGAATTCCACGCGTCGTTGTGCTGGGTTCCGTGCGAGTGAAACTCCCACTCAGCGAGGAGCTGCTGAACACCTGCTCTGCCCCACAGCCCCCTGCCCACCCCCCAAACCCTGCCCGGGGCAGCCCCACCCCAGCTGTGTCAGCACCAAACCTGTGCCCCCACACATCTGGCAGGGTCAGCGCTTTCAACACTCACCCCTTGAAACAACAGGGAAAACAGCTCCTGACACAAAGGTTCTGCCAGCAAGGAGCAAATCACTACGAATTAACTGAGCTTGATTTTTGAAATGTTCTCACGAAAATCATCTGGACTGGCATTCCCGAGGATGTATATTCACACCCAAAGTGATGGGCAAAGGACAGAACAAAACAGCATAGTCTTGTTGCTACAGTAAAGGACTTTCACTCCAAAATAAAAGGATCCCATTAACATACCACTAGAGGAAAACAAAGGAAAAATCAAATTGCTGGCATCAGAAAATGTGCAACAAAAGCAACATAAAGTGATTTTTCTGTATTACAGAAGACATTACAGTTTTGTTAAAAAAATCCAATGTTCAGAAAACATCACTTTATTGACTAAATACATTACTTGCTGCTGTTAAAAGCATCTGGGGAGAATTTGTATGCAAAATACATTCTTGCAATAATACCATAATTTATAAATGAGTTATAAATTTCTCTCAGATTTTAACCAGTCTGTGACGCCCTGGGATGTCAAGGAGCTGCTAAACAGTAACTTGCAGAAGGGTCTGCTCTACACTGCACAAGAGGAGTATCTCTGCAATGCCTGAAACAAAAAAATTAATGCTGGCTTTTTACAGACAAAAATAATTCTGGATATTATTTCTAAAATTCTCTTAACTCTGCCCTTCGGAGTCCCTCTCCCTATTCTGCAATTCTCCATCTCATGTCAGCAGTCAGAGGCACTAAATGCAGCCCCAGGCACTGCCCTTGTCCTGCAGCTGGGACTGATCCTGCCCTCCAGCGCTGCTGCCCGAGTGCTGGCAGGGTTTGGGCAGCACCTGCACGGGCAGGCTCTGCTTGGGCACGGCTGATCCCACCCCTCTGGACCCGGGGAGCCTGGCAGAAGGCAGCTGAGCATCAGCGTGGATCTCCAGGAACAACCTCATGGTGCAGCACACGGTGAGACAGGGCACACATCCAGGTTGTTATGCATTTTAATTAGGTAAAGTGAGTGCTAAAAACTGCTTTGAAGGTCTAGATGTAATCCAGTAGCACTGGTTTCCAGTATTTGGGTTTTCCTCCTGCCATCCCTCATTCAACACAACCCTTTTGATCATCCCTATCACAAGGGGAGGCTTAAAAGAGAAAAACAAAAAAACCCAAACAACTTCTGTTGAGATGTAATTCAGTTCCTCCTCCTCGAAAAAGACAGAGCCCCAAACAATTCATTCACAACTTGGCTTTTATGGTACAGCAGGGCAGGAAAATCATCAACTGGCTGCAAAACTGCTAAGTAAACCTCGTTTAGAAGATGAAAACGTGCGAAACGCAAGAAACATCTCACAGATTGTAAAATGACACGTTTCTTTAGAAAAAGAGACCATGAGGAATAAGAAACGCTGGCCGAGGAGGGCAGGAACAGCCCCGGGGCTGGCGGGCGGCCAGGGCTGCCCGTGAGCTGCACGCCCCCGGGGCAGGGGCAGGGGCAGGGGCAGGGGCAGAGGCAGG
>VWZW01006865.1:732827-758568 GCA_013397115.1 Edolisoma coerulescens
AGCCCCACACGGCAGCACCTGAAGGGACAGGAGAAATTCCCAGCGGGTTTGCTGCAGGAACAGCTCCGTACCTCACTGCCCGGAGGGGCAGCGCCAGCAAGGAGCAGCCCAGCACAGACAGGGACAAACCCACGGCACCGGCAACCACAGAGGTCTCCAGCAAGGTCTCCTCTCGCCGCAGCTGCTGCCAACACCCCTGTGAGGCGCTCCCCATCAGCCTCCTCACAGCTTAAAGCCAAAACCCCCCAAAGGTTATCTGTAATCGAGCCAAGAAGAAATATGACTTGTTAAGGCAAGGAGTTAAGGAGTAGTAGCAACATAACTTTATTCAGTTCGTCTGCTGAACTCACTTCAGTCCATCTCCTGCTCTGCAGCCCCTCTGAAATCAGTGGGGCATGGACAGTGTAAAAGCAGTATCAAAAGAGAACTGGCATGTCTGAACCAAATTCTGCTCATGTTCCAGTTCTGAACAATTCCTGATCTATATAAATGCAGATTAACTTTGAGCCTCCTTGACAATCCCCCATTCTAGCTGAAAGAATCAAAAACATCTCAGTTGCAATTTCTTTCAAATATAATTTAATTTCCCCTATCTTTATTTTTAGACATTAAAAGAATGATGAAAAATCTCTTCATATTATTTCTCAAGACAGTACTGCTGGAAGGTGAGCTGCTCATCCACACACACACCACTCATTCTCACCCTTTCTTTTATGAGACTGGACCACCCTGACCTTACTGTCACAGCAAGCACCACCTTCTCCCTAATGAAAGAACACTTCTAATTTCTGGAATGACTTTTTATGTAAACTAATCCAATGTCCCCTGACACCAGATGCTCACTGTTCAACAGGACAACTTCCTTAGAGTTCAAGATGATATCTGTAATAGAATGCCTGTGCTGGCAACCTTTTTATTAGAACAAAATCATTTTATAAATCCAAAAGTGAACTAGCATGGAAAAGTTTAATATTATTGTAAATGAAGAAGTATTTAAAAGAATTACACTTGACACTGTAATTACATTGCCCTAGAGTATAATCCCAAAAGAACACAGAGACCTTTTGCCAAAGGTGATTTGAGTGTTAATACGAAACTCAACATGGGCTCGTTTTAATTACATATGTGCCTGCTGAGAACATATGATAGAGTCCAAAAAGCTAATTCATTGTCAGCATGACAGCAGGACCTAATATTAAATCTTGCACACCAAGTAAATTTTCCAGATTACCAATTACCACACAAAAATAGGACACATTGCAAATGTGGTAATGAGCATGAAAGCAAAAATACAAAAAAAATATTGCCAAACAGAGCTCAGCTCTGGGCCAGCAGTGGGTATAGGAAATCTCCCAACAGTTCACCCTTTTTTCTTCAAAAGCAGCAACATCCAGTTGATGTTACTCTATCTCCATCTCTAACCCCACTGACACCAGGTTTGCACTGACTTTCACAGCATGGATCCTCACTGGCACTGTAATAAAGTGGCACGGAGTCTATAAAACTCTTCAGCAATATATAACAGCAGTTCAAAGTAGATTTTAGTGTGCTTTTTTTTCCTTCTTATACTTAGCCTTAAATTTTCTTCATTTAAAAGAAATTACTGAGTGGTTTTGTGTTCTCTTCTCACGAGTCCCTGACAAGTTTCTGGCACTGAAAAAATTGTTAAGAGTCAGTTTATACCTCTTAATGCTAACAGGCCTTTTGGTTGACTTTTAATTGTGGGTAAATTCATGCATCAGTCAGTATTTTCTACAGAAAGTGCCTGGAGTCTGAAGAGGAGAACCCAGAGTCAGGAGGACGAGCTAACCCTGGGGAAAGGAGACATAACCACAGTTCTGAAGGCAGCAGAGACACAGCCAATACTTCTCACTGCATCTTTACCTGCCTTTTCGTTGCTTTGCTGATGCATTATTAATTAATAACTGCTGAGCACTCCCAACAGAGCATTTTAAATAACAGCTGAATTTCTTTATGGACGATTATGAATCATAGAAGGATGTCTGGATGTTCAAAGCAATAAACAAGCCCAGGTAGGGAGCCTGAACTGCTACAAAAACTGCCCTTCCAAGCCTGAGGTTTTAGGGATGCTGAATGTCTCCTGTGTAGGATTACACCACTGCCAGTCTAGCTCAACCCAATTAATCTGAAGAAATGTAGACTTCCTCCGTTTTGCCCCAGCACAGCCAAGTGCTGTCTGAGGGGGAGATGATGGCATTCTAGAAAAGCTGCAGGGTTGGTGTGGTTCATTGCTTTAGCCAAACCAAGCTGCACCAATTTAGGCCAGCTAACAATTATAGCGTTCAGTTCTCAACTCAGATAAGGAAAAGGAAATTGTCAAATCACGATCATTTTTACTCAAGATTTACGTAAATGATGAAAAATACTTCAGCAGCTCTGAAATGTATTATTCAGGGATGATGCAAGGTTTTCACCTTCCACTTGAATTCTGGACAAACTTACAGAGTACTGAAGGTGCACTTAGGGCACCTCTGGGCTATTGCAGCTGGATAGTTTTAGGTATAGTTGAAATAAATTTGCAGTGCTTTAAGGTGAAAACTCATCTGGAGATCCTATTTATCCACAGGATAATTTTTTCTTATCTCCACCTCAAAAAATGAAAAGCCTCCTACTAATTGAGTAAAATTCCAGCATTAGTTTTCAACAATATAGCTGCCTTTAAGGCAGAAAGGAACTCACATTCCTATTCACTCTTCACTAGATTTAGTGAATCCTTTTAGAATCCTTATCTGAATAAGGATTTAATTTTTTTCTTGCCTATAGACTATGCTTAATCTTTCTTTCTGGTGTTTAAACTGGTACATACCCAGCAAAAAGGCAGCTTCAGCTGTGCTTGCTGATCCTTCCATCTGCCTTCTGGACAAATAATCCAGGCCCTTGCCATGTAACACTTGGTAGATGGGGTAGAAAACAAGTTACCCACAGCACTTCCTGAACAATGAAATACAAAATGATTAATCTGTCCTCAGACAAAGTCTAGACAAAAGAACACAAGTGAGAGGCCGTGCAGGGCAGAGCACACGGGCACAGAGCACGGGCTGCTCTGGTGGCCCTTTGCACGGGAGCAGCCTCATCCCCCAGCTCCAGGACACATCCCAGTGCCAGCCTGGCCTTTGCTCCCAGCTCTTCCAAAGCTTCCACCTGCTCCTGCTCTGCTGCCCTGCCCCTTGTGCACCCTGAGCACAGAGAGCAGGGCTCAGCAGCAGCTGCTCCGGGTGCCCTGGCACACAGCAAATCCCACCTCCCTGAAATCCCATCACCCTCTGTACCACAGGAACGAGCCCCGCCGACCCCTGCCAGCCCTGCTGTGCCCACTGAGGATGGCCAGCCCGGCTCACACTGCCCTGCCCAGCCCTGGGGCACATCCTCACTCTTCTTTCAGAGCAGACGCTGCTCTCGGTTCCACAGACAAACTACTACTGAGCTTTTCCTTCCTGCTATTTCTTTCTGTCTTCTAATCTGAACTCTTCCGGTTTATGGCTCAGTCCTTCTTCAGGGATTCATAGAAAACAGAAAGAATAACACCTTTCTTACTTTGGGATATTAAGATGGATCATTATTCCTCCTGATGTGTTAGAAGATATTTATCAGTTTGAGTTATGAGGCCTTTCTGACTGTGAAGACTTAAACATCGATTTAATGCCAACTTAAAGACTCCTGAAAGTGTAGGAGATTGCATTAGATAAATAATTTAACAATAAAAGGTATATCAAGGCAGACATTATTGCAACCTTCCACCAATCAATCACCATTTTCCATGTTTATCCAATTTTCATCTCAAGGCTCTGTATATCAAATTGCCCAGACATACACTACACAACTGAAATAACTTCATCATTGAATAAAATTGCATAGCCATTAAAATTCTCTAATATCAAGACAGCTGACATTATGTTAAATATTGGCTTCAGTTCCATAGGGTAATAAATTTTGACCTAAATCCAATCTTTCATGGATAGCTGATTCATAATGAAAAATTACTGGTTTGTCACTTTACCTTGGGAAATTTATTGTGGAAACTAATACAGCACCAGGCAGGCTTTGAAATATATGATAAGTAAAACCACAGTTCCCTTCCTAAGCACCCTGAAACAAAGGGAACTGATTTGGTCTGGTACAAGAATATCAGACATACTAGAATCTACCAGAAAAAGAGAGAAAGAGAGAAAAGAGAGAATTTTTCCTCCTTAAAGATACTTTTGTTCAGCAAACTCCCTTAGGGAACTCAGAAAAAATCCTGTTATTTTGTAACAAAATTATTCCCAAGTCTCTTGATAAACAGGATTTAAAATCCACATAAATACCTATAAAATGAACAGTTTTCCACATAAAAACTAACAGTAACATCACCACCACCATTTTTTCTCTGCATACACCTGCAGTGGAGTTAAATACCTGGTCTGGACATGACATGAGCTGAGGTGTCCCAACGAGCCCGACACACATCAAAGAAGGAAACCCAAGCTTCCCCAGTACTGGTCTGGGACTTAATTTCCATTCAGTGCTTATCTGGTTGGCCCATGATGTGCTGTAATGGAGCATATTCCTGCTGTCCCTCCTTGGCTGAGAGCTCCTTACCAACTTCCAGAGCAATCCCACTGCATCCTTCCTTTTCCTCCTTCTCTAAGTGACCCTGCTGCCCGGATGGACTCCAGCAGAACTTTCCAAGTCATTTCAAGTTTGCACTGGGGCCCCCTAATGTCACCAATTTATTTCCTAAAATTTTGCAGGCTGCAGCAATATGAAGCAAACATCATGAAAACACAAATGTTTGCATGTTTGGCAAATTATGTCCACAAATGGCCAGAAATTATTGAGAGAAATGAAAACGAGCGAACTTGTGTGTAAACTACAGCCTTTTCAATTGTAAATGATGAAGCTGAGTCTAGTGGGATTTCTCATTAAGATTTCCATTTTTGATGACCAGGTTAAGAATGCCAGAGATGTCTGAAGCTTCCTTGTTTTATTCCTCATGACCCTGTCACAAGTGATTTTCCCATTTTTTTTTCAGGGATCTGCAAGGCAGAACATTTTCAGAATCAGAACTGCCAGAAAACTGTTCTTATCCCCAAATGCTGGGCTTTGCTTTGGACTATAAAATTCCATAGACGGGCAAGACAAAAATCCCTACCTCTTTATCTTTGCTTGCTCCTGTAAGAACAAAATTGTCTTGTTTATTTCTCAGTGAACTTAAAATTTTGGTGATAGCAGTGCATAGAGACCTTTTATGGTTCACTGATAAAGGTTACTGAATAAATTTACTGAAGTAAGACATCCCTTAAGAGGGGTCAGCAGAGCCACTTCATTACATCAGTTAAACCTCTAGCCCACTTTGCTTTTAACACTTCACAGGGAGCTTGGGTTTGTGATCACCTCCTGGCAGAAAATGACAGATGTGTTTACAAAACCACATCAGCTCCGTGCAGCCTCCCTCTGCTCTGGGCCGGCAAATCCGGAGCGTGTTACGCAGAAGTCTTTTCCCAATTACTCTCGGAAGCTCTACTCCAGTTCATCTCGACCACACCTCTCCTCAGCCTTTTGTTTCTCCGGCAGCGTGGCCACATGAGCCAGGCTGGGTTCTGTGTCCAGCTTTCCCTTCTGTAAGGGGAAAATTCCTCACATGCTTTTGAATAAATGACCAAAGGAAGTGACTCTCTGAGACAGAGAATGACTTGGGGGTAGATTCCCAAAGCGGCTCAGAGCGCTACAGCGAAATTCTTCAGAGCACCTCAGCCCCGTGCAAAAGAGAAAGTACAAATGGGTACAACATACATCGCAGTAAATTTCCCTTTTGCACTTCCCTTTTCCTCCCTACTACCCAGGACATTGCCCAGGATGAATCACAGCCCACAAACAGAGGGAGAAGATGGAAATGGATGGTTCTGTTCAGTCACACTCCTGCCGAGCCCCGCACTCGGGCAGCTCCGGGGCACAAGGCACACTCAGCTCTCAGCCCCGGCGGAGCAGGGCTGGCACTGCTCCCCTGCACAGCAGCACCCATGGGTGGGCTGGGAGCCTTCGTTTGCAACCACAACCACAGGTGAGAGAGCGGCCAGCCTGCTCCAGCTGCTGTTTACAGCCCGTCACCAACACAGGCGCATTCTCACCAGCAAAGTGTTTCTCTTACAGCTTTTAATGAGTTGCAGAAATTAACCAGGACTTCAACAAAACACTCCCATTAGTCTGGGCACAGAAGTCTCCAAAAAGAGACACAATCACCTTGCCACAAGGAGAATGATACAAACCATTATATTCTGGTTACGCCTGAGCTTCAGCTGAGGAGTGAGGTTTCCAATGAGATTTGTACAAAAAGATCCTTCTGACTGACAGGTTTTCTTGGTGGACCTACAACTGTTGCAGACGATTGGGGGAGGTTTAGGTTGGATATTAGGAGGTGGTTGGGCACTGGACCAAGCTCCCAGAGAGGTGGTCAGGGCTCCAAGGCTGGCAGAGGTCAGGGGGCGTTCGGACAATGCTCTCAGGCACAGGGTGGGATTCTTGGGGCTGGATTCGATGATCCTTGGGGGTCCCTTCTCTCACAGGCTATTCTGTGAACGTGCCTGAAGGGCTGCTGGTCATGAAAGCAAGCAAACACAAGACACAGGAATTGGCAAGAAAGTGGGAAATGAGCTCTGTAGGTGATCTTCAAGCTGATCCACACAAAGATGTGATATAGGTACAGCATGGTAAAGATTTTTTGTTCCAAATCACAAACCACCAGCATGACAGAGGCCAGGAGGGTGATCCACAAGGACCTTCATGTGCCATAGTAGTAGGGAACAATGTGAAGTGAGGAGAGCAGTGTCTCAGTGAAAGCTTTTGATATAACTCAAAGGCAGTATCCAAACAAATATCCAAATTCTGCTGCTAATAAAAACGTGTGAAGTTGAAGTTATCACTGAATTTCATTGCCTGTGGAGAACAACGTGGTCCCTCCACAACACAGACAGTGTGCCTCTGCTGATGATGAATGGGAAACTTGAACCCATGTCTGAACCAGGCCTTTGGAAGCTTCACGAGGAGCTCAACGTGTATCACCCACCGACAACCCAAATGCACCCCCCCGCCTTAGTCTCGACAAAGGACATCATCAGGAAGCAGAAGGGTGTTTCTTCAAAGTCTTCAGCACCCAGAAAAGGTGTAGCAGCCCAGGAGAACGTGGTGTGGAAGGGGAATACAGTCAATCCTCTCCTGACGGCACTGTCTGCAGAAGACTGGATTTCATCACCAGAAGAGCAATATTGAGAAATTCTGTTTTAAAAGGCAACAAGCAATTCAGTTCTGCAGAACAAATCCTACAAATTCCCCAATTTGAAAGCACATACAACTGCTATTCAAATTATCTTTGAGAAACCACAGAGTTTGAGTTATTAGACAATGATTTTCCTGCAGTGTAATTTTGCTTTTTGGCTTAAATTTTCCACCATTTTTACAGTAACATCCGTGGATGAAGACAGATGGGTGAGCACTGAACACGAGAGGTGGTAGAGGTCATTCAGCTGCAGCAAGCTCTAGGAGAAAGGACAGAAAAATTCTTTGGCCTCCCTGGGGGCTGGTGAGAAAACTGGAGAGGAAAAATGATGGACTTTTGCCATGGGCCTTTCAGTGCGGCCAGGACTTTAAACCAGTATCTTATTTTACAGTAAAACTGTGCATTCAGCTGAGCCTGCTGGTGACAGCAGCGGGGACTGGGAGATGGGAGTGCTCTGTTCCTCCTCACAAAGGTGCCAATCAGGAGTAACTTATTTGACACAAGTAAATGATAAATCAGTGAGGTACTGTGGATATTAAAATAGTGTGAGCAGCCAATCAGGGCTATTCACTTCTAACACGCTCTCAAACTACCAAAGACAAGCATTTACTTGGAAGACTAAATACACAATGAGCAATTTCAGAATCTTTTTCAAGGTTGCTCAGCTACAGATTCTTGTCATTCAGTTTCTCTATAGAAGTCATGATTGCCCACGGAGAAAAAAAGACGGATGTTTTAAAACTACCTTCTGCATAAGAAATATTTGCTACAGAAACAAGTAAATTACGGTACGGAATCTTAAAATGGCAACAATGTCCTGTAAGATTGGCTTCATGCCTAGATTGCTGGCATCTTAATTCAGAGTTAAATCTCTTAAACAACCCTTCCTCATTTCCAGGGGAAGCCATTACAAACCAGCGACCTCACAAAGCTCAGGGACTCCCAAAATGCATCAAAGAAATGTACCCTTACAAAAACCTTCCTGAAACAGGGTGCATTCCCTTTAATTGTATTTTTAATACTGTAACAAACCCTGTATATATTTAAGGTATTGTTTCTAGAAGCCACAAAAGAGGAAAATTCTTCACCTTGGCTTAGGAGGAAGAAATTAAATGTCAATACTTTTCCCCCCTCAGTTATTTTAGAAGTAATACAGTCAGTGCCACTGGCTTCAAACTGAACCGTGGCAGCCTGGAGCTGCAGCTAGCATGGCACTGCTGGAACGTGACACCTCCCCCTTCTCAAAATAACAGTTCATCAGCTGCAGATTCCTGTGAAAACTGAGAATTTGCTAAGTAATGGTACTGGGAGAAGTGCAGTGGTTAGAAAGACAGAGCTGAATCTGTGCTCCTCTGTCCTTAATGGCATTTTAGGCTTAAAACAAAAAGCAAATCTAAAAGCTGCCTGCTTGCAATTAGTATGTTACACTGACCCCCTAACACAGTTTTGTTATGGCTGCAACGTCGAATTAGCAGAGAATAACATTGAGGCTGTTGTGCAGCCAACTCAGGCTCAGTCCAGTGCTAATGTACACAGCTGCTTGCTTAGCACTGAATAAAATTAAGATAATTAGATGCCATGTTTCCTCTTCAGGGTCTGTCTACTAAAATCATCATAATGAGTCCACTCCAGAGGTCCAACAACCATTTTATATGAAAAACATTATGTACGATAAAGAGCAGGGCTCAGATTTTCCTTGCACAGGGGGAGGTTGGGTTTGGTGTTTCTGTCCTGGGTTGGGTTTCTTGGCCCTCCTGATTCTTCTCCCCACTCCCCCCAGCTCACACCTTCGTACCAACAATTTTCTTTAGCCACAGCTGTATTTGACTTTCCCCACCAACACTCTGTCCACACATTTCAGGATCACTGGGAAGCATCAACGATCACTTAAGTACTTTCCTTTCATCTCTGTACATACACAGTAATCTTTATCAAAATACTCCCTGAGCTTCTGCCCCGCTCATGCTCTTCCCGGGAGGTTTGCAGCAAGGACACGCTCAGCCATTATCCCCTCCCACGCCTGCCCACGCTCCCCCTTTAATGCTCCATAAAACCATAACATTTTCCAGAACAGAGCCTTGCTGAGAGCTAGGACTGCTGACCATAGGTTTTCCATCCCTTCTGCCCCCCACTCCTTGTGTCATGCTTTGCTCCCAGCGTTTCCCTGAGATGCCAATTGCCAGATGATTTCTGCCAGTCTCAGGGACCACGCCTGCAGCCTCCAGACCCGCAGGTGATCAGGCAGGCCTAACCATGCCCAGACAGCAGCATCTCGAGAAAAAAACAAGGGGAACATCAGGCTGATTTCATTCTCCCACTTCTGAACTTGCAGATGATCTAGACAGGAGCTGTTTGTATTTAAATGAAAGGATTAATTGGCACAGACACCCAGCAGTTTTCCCCTCACTGAATTTCTTCTAAAACCAGAGCTGTCTCCGCAAAACAATGCTGACAGAGCCAGCCTGTGCTCATCACAGCCTTCTGTTTGGAGGAAGAATCCCTCAGCTCTGCAGTGCCACAATCTCACACATCCCTGGGAAACACCAGACCCCTGTTTTGTGCAGTGCAGCTGTCCCCAGAGATGCAGGGGGGTGGCACAACAGTGTCACCCTAGTTTGGGATGCCACAAGGACATTCCTAGCAATTCCAGCTCCCTTACAAGATGTACACACATCTTCCTTCAGTAAAGAAACTTGTCCAGTTTCTGACCCGCTGGCCAGATCCAGTTTCTAAAGTTAATTCATTCATTTGTCTCTCTGCCCAGGGAACAGATCAGCTGTGAGCAGGGGCAGGAGTTTTGTCAGCTCTTACACCAGGGTTGCCTCATCAGTCCCTTCAAATGAGCAGAGTGACCCAACAGCAAGGCAGGGGCTGTGCCCAGACTGGTGACAGGGGCTGGGGTGCCCCTGGGGTCCAGGCACTGACGGGCACTTCCATCACTTCACGAGAGCCTGCACTCCCCATCCATTCAATGGGGTAGGGCCCATCTTCAGCCACAACAGCAAAGCACCTTTTCATCCCTTACATCCCAGTTTTAACTCCCCAAACTTGCACATGTGGCCACAATAAAAGTTAATCTGAGAATCACTGGCAACACGCACTCTTCCTGAGATCTCATTTTTCTCCTGACAGTGCCACAGCTTCACTGATTTTATTAGAGTTGGTTCTGCTTCACACACGTAAGGGAAGAGACACATCACTTACTTCATAAATTCATTTCGCCTAAATGCAAGTACTCAATCTTGAAATGGCCCTTTATAATGAAAGCAGTGCTGGAAACATGGTTTCCAGAACAGAACACAATCTCTGTACACGGTGTAATTACACCCCAGCGTTCTGCAGAATACCAGTGCATGGCTTAAATGCTATTAATTGTAAGCAGTTTTGTTCCACAGGATGTTGTTTGCTGATAACTACTCAATTAGGGTTATTTTGCAATTAGTCTACTCACAGTAAATTTACTGCAACCAGAGTCATCTGTGGTGCAGCAAATTAAAATGCTGTCTGGGCTGCATGTGCAGTGGTTCTTACATGCTCCTTAAACCGTGTACAGCTCACCACAGTGATTCTGTCACACTAACAGATTAAACACACAGGAAAGCAGCAGCAGCCAATGTCATCTGGAATCCTGAAACCAGCAGAAAAAGACAAATCTGGGGTTCAGTGATCTGTAGATCAAACCCAGTGAGTCCAAAAATGCACCGCCAAAACCTTAAAAGCCAAACAAACCACGCATTTATGTGTCACTGTGTGCACACATGCATATTGAGCAGATGAAATCCTCTATTTGCTTCATGTTACAGCTCCCATGCTTTTAAAATTCTGTAGAGGATGCTTTCATTTCCATGCCTTGAAGAACAGCTCTGCTCCACCCCACAAGTATTTGGCATCTTAGTGGCTTATCCTCTCCCTTCCTGCGAATCACACCTCTTTCTGCTGAGTGCTTTGAAGTCGTCAGATAAGAACATTACAGACATTCAGATTGCTATTACCTGTGTGTTATTCGGTAAGCAGAGCTCCAGAGCCCTTTTCTCTCAGTTTGAAAACCAACAGGTTGTGTTTTCTAAAATAAAATGGGAAATTTTCTTCCCAGCAGCCTCTAAGAAGCTGAAAGCACTTGCTTCAGTGTGCCACAGCAGCATTATCAATAAGCAACCAGGGAGAAGGCAGTCTGATCTGCAAAAAGCTCTTTCAGTGCTGATAAATGATTTTGAATGAGGGCAGCTTGATTATTTTCCTACTTTATTATGAGTTGGGTTTGTCCCACAGGGATGAAGGTAGTGGAAAACCTGTTTGATTGAAAAACTAAGAAAAGACAACAGAAAAGCCCAGGGGAAATAAATCAGGATCACTTGAGGCTCTTTGCTTTCCTAGGGACTTTTCATTTGTTAGAACTACATCTTAGAAAACACTTCCCAAAAAGCCCTGCTGTGTACCTTTGGTCTCTCTAGGGCCACGGATCTGGGTCAGCCGTGACGGGGTAGGGCTGCACCCAAAGCCTGTGACACCCATCTCCTGTGCCACAGCATTTGTGCCGTGTTTTTAGGCCCAGCCTGCAGGGAAGTGCCAGCTCAGCTGCTCTGCAAGGCAGGTACCTGCTGGAGGTGCCGTGTCCTGTCCCCCTCCCCTGCTCCAGCAGCAATGCCCTCGGAGGGACTGCAGCCCTCAGGGAAACACCACCTGCACGTCTCACAGGGAATATCACGCTCTGGGTTTTAACAATCCTTTCTTTTATCACTGAAGATCCTTAGAATCAACTTGCTTTGCCTGCTGCCTTTGGAAACAATAAAATACTTAAAAAAGAAACAGCTTGTATGATCCTGTTCTCATTGATAACCACTGAAGTGAATGTATCACTTAACATTTATGACAATCCAGCTGGATGGAGCCCTGCCCATGATTGATAGCTGCACTTAGCAACGTCATGGTTTTGATCAGCTGAGACAAGATCCAAGGGGATTAAACGCTGGGTGACATCTCAATGGAAACCACAGCACTGGGAACACGTTTATATCTTGGGATAATGGATGAATGTGCTGCTCCAACGCATAAATATTTATACTTCACAGTTTTGCTGGAAACAGACAGGAAACCTTTGTTCAAACCAAACTGAAGGGAACAACACTCACATGCTGAACACACAGACTCAGGCCCCAGATGTCTGACTGTTGCTGAAAAACACCAGACCGCTTTTTTAATACATGAAGTGCCAAGGCCTCTACCCACATCTCCCCCTACCAGCAATCCTAACAGTGGGGTGTCTTACACCCCCAAAAGCTGATGTCCAGTACTTCACAAACATCTCCTAACCAAGCCCAACTCCTCCCAAGGACCTCCAGAGCCGATGAAGTCACCTTTCATGAGGGCTGGGGTCACTCTGGGAGTGAAGAACAGCAGTATTTATGTCCTACAGTGGGAGGAGAGATACGGGACCACAACCCACGGAAACTCAGACTCCGTATCTTTAACGGGGCTATAAAATTCAGGGCACCTACCCAGTTACATACACGTAAGGCCTTCCAGTAGGCACTGGGCACTTCCAGTTTGGGGGTTCCCCCATTTCTGCCTTGACAGCTCTGTATTCAAACATTTGGGAAATGACTTCAGAGTCTGGATCTCCTCTGTAGGTTTGGTGACCCCTTCTGCCTGTGCATTGGTGCTTCCTGCATTAGTGACTGGTGTCCCGTTCCAAACGCTGCTGCACTGCCACTTCCCCACAGCAAAGCTCCCAAATCTGCTCTGGAGCAACCTCGTATGGAACACTGGATGGCCAGACTTTCTGCCACGGAATCTGGCAGCTGAAGTGGTTAACTTCAGCTGTCAGCATGGGCAGGAGGAAATAACCTTGAGGCAAAGAAAAGTCAACATCTTCCACGGGTATCCATCTGGTGAGGTTAACATGTCTCTCAATTATTCTTTTTAAACAAGTATCACCACTTAAAATAAAAAACTAAATGAAACTCTAGCTCAGCAAACCTAAAAATTTTAGACACAGGCTTTTTACACCCAATTTTTTAATGTGGTATATATCCATACCACACGAGTTTTTTCCTAAATTAATCATATTTGGACAATTTCTTTGTTTTTCTAGTCATATTTTTAGCTCCCAGTTTTCCTGAGAATTTTACTATGACATTACAACGGAAGCATTTGTACCAACGTGCTGTGTACATACATGCTGAATGGCTTTGAGTGTCAAATGCTCTCGGTTCTAAGACCACACTACTATCCTGACTGCAGGGCATAAGAGATAAATCCTGTATTTAAAAGAGAAGCAATACATATTTCTTGAGAAACCTGTTTCTAAGGGTGGCAGTTGTTTAAAACTTCTGGAAAGTCACCCTGCGTCCCTGGGAGACAGATTACCGAGCAGGGCAGGGAATCCCAGGTGCGTGATGGCACAGCTGCAGGGCCTGCCCACACGTGGCAACCCGCCTTCCAGGCAGGATATCCCCTGGATATTTGTGCACGGCTTACATTTGCCCACGCAAGGTTTACAGCACCGATCCCATTACCAAGACACGTCCCTGATCCCAAAAGGGATCAGTGTAGGGCAGAGTCTGCGCGGCGCTGACCTCCATCAGCTCTCTCACAGACCAGAGCTGAGTGCCCTGCCCTGAGGACAGAGGGGGAAGGAGAGGGCAGGAACAGCAAGGACATGCTTATCACAGGGGAGTCCCCCAGTGGCACCTCGTGGGGCCAGCGGTGCCCGGGGGCACTCGCTGGTGCTCCTCCTGTTACTGAGGTCTGCTTCTGCTCGGTTATTCACTCTCTGCTGCTCCCTTCCCTTCAGCCTGTGCTGCCTTTACCGTCCCCCTTCCCTTCTACCCCCTGAGCACCATCTCTTCTGCCTGCTCCATCAGTTCTTTGTCTCCAGCGTCTGCCCACCCAGCTTAACGATCTGGAATATTACCATGGTAAGAAAGGGAGAAAAAACACCAAAAGAGACACGGTAAAGAACCAAAACAAAACAGTCACAGATGCGCTGGGGTGGGGAATGGGGGTGCTCAGACCATTCATCCTGGCAGGACGCACCATCTAAATTAAAAGCCTGAGACTCTTGTTACAGGGAGCTGTTTTAGATGCATTCTCTGGGGCAGCTCCTCTTTTTCACTGTCTGTACAGGGAATTTAACCTCCTTATCTCTGGAATAGCAACACTGTCCTTCTCTCTACCACACTGAAATCACCCTACAGGAACCACTGCTTTGTGGTGGCGCAGTAAACAAGCCATCAGAGGATATTCCCAATGAAACTAAACATCCCCTGGTTCCCATGGATCCCCATGGTTATTCTACAGTCTCAAAGCAAGACCTATTCTCTAGTTTATAAATTCCCCCTGCACTTTCAGCTTGGACAAAGACATGGCATATCCTTCTGAGCAGGGGCTGGAAGTGCCAGGGGGGGACTCTGCACTGTTGTATAAACAAATGCTGCTGTGGGTAGTGCTGCTCCTTGATCAATACCCACTTTGATCAACTGATCAATGCTGGTTTTTTTTAAAAGGCACTTTACTCTATGGAGAGCTTACAGCTGGATGAACGGTGGCACATGAAGCACTCTTCGAAAAGGAGAAAAAGGTCAGCTTGGACATGCAAACTAACAGCAAGCTGAGAGGTAACTTGTGATCTGAGGGCATGGAGAAACCAAAACAACAAATCAAAGCTTGGCTTAGGCCAGCAGAGGTAACTGACTCTCCAGCAGTGATTTTGGAAATAACTTTTGCTGATTCAAGAACATTAAAAATAGAAGTCAGCCACAAAACTGGATTTTCCCTGTGCTTGTGGAATTTTTTTTACTAAACTTCTGGGTTATCAAAACGCTTAGGACTCCACTGTGACAGAAAAATAGCCATGCATCCATAACAGCAATGCCACTCATGTACTGGTTAGCATAAAGCTCCAAAGTTCACAATGGCTGATCTCTGATCACCAAAAAGCACACAACTCCTGCACAGCACAACAAGATTTTGACTATGCTTCCCTGTGTCTGGAGATTAAGAACTAAAAGAAACAGGAGTAGCATCTGAATACCTGGATCACATTGTGCAATAAAAGTCTGGTGGAAGTGAATTCTACAGGAATCCACCAAGGATCTTGTGACATCCCTGTAATTCCCAGTTACACACATCCTCAAAGCCTCCCTTGTTTCCGCGGACTGAGCCCATTACACATTCCTGCAATAAAGCCATTTCTGTCACCAGAAGGCCACTCCAATCACACAGAGTGCTCCCCCCAAGGCAGCGTGCTGCTTCTCCTTCTCCATCTCCCAACTTACCCTCCAGGGCACAGAACCGCGTCACCTGCTCCGGCATCAGCCTCCCGAGCTTGTGCTGGCAATAAACGTCGGCGATCTCCTGGCGGCACGGCTGGGACTTGGCGCGGGACATGGCTGAGATGGCCTCCTTGCCCGTCACCTCACACTTGGGGGGCTGGTCGTATCTCAGCTCAGGGGAGCTGTTCTCAATGTTCTTTAAAAGATGCTGTTTGGGAGACCTGTCAAGCTCCTTCAGGTTGTTGCTGTCGCTGCTGTTTTTCCCAGGGTGGTCACTGAACTGCACCACCTCATTGGAGTTCTTCCCCAGCAGCAGGCTCTCCTTCATCTTCTCCTCTTCCAGTTTCTTTCTCAAGTGCTCCTTTTGTTTGCTAAGGGGTTTTTTCACCAGCTCAGACTGGTGTTTTTGCCTCTGAGTCCTGGGAGCAAAGTTACTGTTATCAATAGTTTCAAAGTCCTTGGGGACTGAATTTTCATTATTGCTGTCTGTTCGCATTTTCTCTTTCGGTCGGTGGGAAAAATAGCCATCCTATAAAAATGGGGAGAGAAATCACACTCGTCTTACTGGAACAGTCACATCCCATGCATTACAAGCATTTCTTACATGAAAACACAGATCAGTTCCAACCCAACATACTGCAGAAAATCCCTGTGCTGGGGTTGCAGCAGACAGAAGCTGAGAGGCCCCTGGGGTGCCCAAGTCACCTGCACTGGCATCTCTTCCTCACGGGGCCAGGGTCCAAGCCCTGTCTCAGAGGGAGCAGGGAGGTTTCACACAGGTTTGTGAGCAGTGATTAACCAGACACCACCCCGACACCACTAAATATCCATGAGAAAACAGACACGGGTTTCAAGGGGGCAAAAGCAGGTCCTTCACTGCTTTCCTTCACTCCTTGTGATTAACAATCAAAGTTTCACCACCTGAATACAGCCTGAGCTTTCTTTTTTTTTTTTTAAGTTTCTACACGTTTGAACCCTCCCGGGAAGGTCAGAGCCAAGCTCAGGTGTCAGCTGTTAACCCTCATGTTCCTCCTCTTGATGCTCCTAGATAAACACACAGCCCATAACGTTGCAACATTCAAAATCTATCATATAAAGGAAAAAGACCATGTAAAATATTTGTCTGCACCAGGGGTGGGTGAGGTTGAGCTGCCTTTCCTCCAACTGTGGAGGACAATTTTTAGATCCACGGACACAGAAATATCTGTTTGCAAAAGTGATCAGTACCAGATAAAATCGATGATGAATTGTTATTAAAACATCTGAAGACAGGAGTAAAACCATTGATAGACTTATTGAGTCTGTCCACTTTCCTTTCCCCTTGTGGAACACCTAACCAAAAATCAGAGGCTGGGAAATGACAGCATCACTAATGATGAATAATGGGAGCATCTTTTAGCACCACATTTTGTATTCAAAACATTTTATCAGCGTGAACTAATTGTTTCTCACACCTCTTCTGGGAGGAACTATTTAACAGTCAGGGTTTGCAGAGAAAGGAGAGGGAGATAATGACTTATCCCAGGCCATGCAGGGAGTCAGTATCAGTTTGACCTCTGCAGCTCAGCAATGAGAAATGTTTGAATAGTTTATTCATTAGAAGAGGTTGTTTAGTGAGTGAATAGAGTGATTCTCTCTCCATGAAAATGTCTAGTTTGCAACTAGCTCTAGCTGTCTGACACAGAGGAATGCAAGGGAGTTTAAAAAAAACCCAACACCAGACAACAACTCACAAACCAAAATCCAAACATTTTTCAAACAAACAAAATATTTCTAGTCTGGGGAGAAATATTTTTTAAAAAATAAAATTCTAATGCTTAAGGGCAAGCATGAAATCAATTTCTTTTCTCAGTCTTAGTTCTTTAAGGAAAAGAAAGAATAGCATTTATATAGAAACACAGGTTCATTTAAGTAGAAAAAGAATCAGAGCTCATCCTCCATGCCCTTGCAAAAAGTCCCTCTCCAGCTCTCTGGCAGCTGCTTCAGGTACTGGAAGATGCTATAAAGACTTTGTAGCACCGTATTTCCAAGATGCAGTGTGACACTGTGGATGTCTGTCGCGGACCACAGGCCTAAGAGAAGGACTTCCACAAGCAGAAATGTTCTGTCCTGACGTTATCTGGTTCTCAGAAGACACAAGCAGAGGTTCACTGCTGAGCACTCAATGGCAAGAGCCCTGGCAGGGAAGTTTTAATGCCTGTGGGGCCTCTTCTGAGCGTGTGCACGCTGCAGCTCAGCAATAACAAGTAAATACTCCAACACTGGGAAAGAACAGTCTGTACCCAGGAGTGTGCATGAGATCACTGCCAATTACGTACTGATTGCCATTGATGCTAAAAATAATACTATAATATTAATGCAAAAATAACATTTTAAGCTTAAAGCCATTTTATGTAATGAGAGAATTCCACTCCAAATTCTGCTCTCTGTTGAACACACAGATTTTAATTCTCCAGACTCCGCCTCTGGCGTGTTTTAGTAGAGTTTGTCAGACACAACGCATGCTCCTTGGTGTGTCAGCCACTGATTGAGGGGCTGGGGCTCGGGTACTCTGAGCTTGATTGAATTCAAAGTCCCATCTATCTCAGGAGGGACAGCCTGGCTTTCTGCAGAGGCTTTGCAATCTACTGGGGGAGCCACGGAATGAATCGCTGCTGTCACCTACCCCAGACCCAACAGCAGCTGCTGCTGCTCGCTGCACCTCGCACAAACACAGAGAATTTGGAAGAACTTCACAGCTGTCTGTAATGACAAATGGATTTTTATGACAGCCTGTTAACACTCTCGGAGGCTTTTGCAAGCACAACCCACAGCAGTTCAGCCAGACCCCGGGCGAGCTCCCACACCTGCAGACTGCAGGTCTCTCTTCACGCGTTTTGCTTGATCTGCCACCGGCGTTTGCATCCAAGCTGAGCACGTTCAAGCACAAACAAGCACTTGGGGTTGCCCAGGTCACAAATGCTCCTGTAATCCTCCAGGTACAGCTCTGTATCCTGCGTGCCAAAGGCTGGAGCTTAAAGATAACGGCTGTGGCTCCAAAATAGGAAAATATATTTTCCTATTTCCTACGGGAAAATTGGGACAAGGCAGCCCTTGTTCAGTGGGGGAACCCACTGCAGGACACATGGCACAGCTGTGAGGCACAACTCACAGAGCTTCCCACTGCCCCTGAGGGAGCCCCTCTGCCACCAGCCTGCGCTAGGCAGTGACTGGAAATTGCTGCAATACACAGAAAGCCAGCACTTGGCCAATTTCAGTTCTGCTTTCAGAGAGAGAACCTAATGTGCATTTAGATCAGCAGCCTGGGGAGCACCAGCTCTGCAGACAGCAAGGGCACACAGGCTGTGGCTGAGGGGTCCAGCTGGAGGCACCAGGGCCAAGGGAGAGCCCACGCCGTGCAGGCAGGCACTGCTCAGCATCACCTGCCCCTCACCTGCGGAGGCACAGTGCTGCTGGAGGGCTCCTTTTGGAAAGGCTTTGTAGGGAACCTTAAAGAAAACCCTAATCAGTTCACAAAGGCACGCAACAGGAGCTTGCATTTATCTGCCAGAGGCGTTCACTGCATTGTGCAGAGCACTTCCTCCTGACAATAAGAAAGTGCTCCCTTCTTAGGAAAAGTTATTCTTTGTACGATTTCTTTATCAACAAAGTCCTATAAATACTTCCCAGATGGATGGACCATGTGCAGCCGAGCCCTGAATGGCAAATGTTCACAGTTACGGTTTATCTGACAGCTCATTCTCTCCCCAGCACGGGAGGATTTGCTGTCTTTTTGTACTGAGAACATATTCTCATTTTCTTCCTCTGGCAAAGCCTGGTACCTCAAAGACAGCAAAACAAACCAGAAATATGCATGTGCACACACAGAGCAACAACAAACCACACAGACCTTCCTCTACATACGAAGCACTGGACACGCTGGCCTTGAGGACCAGCTATCAATCAAACACCTGCACTATAAAAAACCACACCTTTTTCCTCTTTTCACACAGTAAAGCACACAGTTATTGACCTGATGTGAAAATATGCAATGCCTGGGCAGTCATGCAGGATCACACACAGCTGAGGCCCCAGAGCTGGGGCAGGCACTTGCTGCTTTGCTGGGGTGAGCTGTTTAGGATCCAAACCCGCTCACAGCTCCCAGAGGTGGGGAATAGCTCCAAAATCTGCATCACATGTCCAAGCCTCAGAGACCTGGTCAGCTTTCACAGGACCATCTATTTTATCTGTCCTGTGACCGAGAAGAATTTAAACAAAACTATGAAAAGATAATTAAAACAAGTTTCTGTTCAATATTAATCACAGCTGTGATATATTATTTTGTAGTGCTTGTTCATTATTTCAATAATGGCACCTTCCAGTTGCCAGAGGAGCCAGAGGATGGCATCTCTACAATTAAATTTTTTTTCCTGCTCTTATGTTTGTGCATTTGAGGGCATCGAAACCTTTTGCCTCCAGAACTACAAACTTTAGGCTGTGGTCACCCCATGGTCTCCTGTCCTACCACACTCACGTCTTTCAAACTGTAAAACCACCACTGCTCTGCCTGAAGCCCTCCTGCAGCCACATGGATGCAGAGCAGACATCCCACTGTGCCATCAAAACAAACAAGAAACTGGGAACTTTAATTGAAGATGTGGTTGATGTGCCATGAGACCCTTGGAAAATGAGTAGGTTTGGCAGGTTTGAACAAAAGCGTGGCCAAAGACAGCAGATGGAGGAAAGGCAGCAGATGTTAATGTAGTTATATTTTTCCATATGTTTTTCTGTTTTGCTGTAGTAAGTACATTGTACTTTAATTGTCAGTGGCTGAAGACTTGGGAGAAACATTTTGTGAGAAATATATTATGTTACTTTATGCCTTTCATTAGAGAGGGAGATGCAAAAGGTGAAAATAGGTTTATTGACTTGCAAACTGGCAAAGATAAACGATGTAATTGCTTCAAACACAGTACTTTCTGTTATGTAAAAGGAAAACGAGACAAAGCAATCATTTGGGTTAAAAGGGGGATTCTGATACTTGAAAAAGCACAAGTCCTTCAGGTTCAGCACTAACAGATACAGGCACAGCCAGCCCAAAACTACTGCAACACTTGGCATTTCAAAATGCAGAGTAACAGACAGACCACCACCAAGTGCACAGGGGACCCCTCAGTGGGACAGCGGCGTTGGTAAGTGATTGTTTGGAGGATTATTCTTCCCTTCCTTTCCAAAACTGTTACCATCCATTTTTAGTTTTCCTTAACATCAATTTCAGCAGTGTGATCCAAAACACTGGAAACAACATCATAAAAACCTCATTAATAGAAGTTGCCTTTATCCCTTTTGACATACATACATTAAGGGAAGATGTTCTGGTTTGAGATCGAAATGAAAACAGCTTCAAAACTTTGGCTGCTTTCCTCAAAAGAGTTTTTCTGTTTTTTACTAACATATGACTTACTTTGAGAGTGATTTAGATTAGGGAGTAAAATAATATTGCATCCCTCAAGAGACCAAACAGATTTTCACAGTTGTTCCAGCTTAGCACAGTAACTGTACAAAAAGCCATATTGTATCAACAGTAACCTCAGATGTCCATCCGGTTATTAACAAGTCTGGAATACTGCTAGAGGGAGCTGTGAAAGCACATACCCATAGTGCTTCCAAAACTGACCACTTTGTTTCCTGCTGCTTTAAACTCCTCAGGAAAGTTTGGACTTTGACATCACAGACCAGTCAAATTTATTCAATCCGGAACAGAACTTGATTTATACCCAGTAGCTGCCCCCACTTCACACATTTTGTTCCCTTTCAGTGACGCTGGGTCTCACTAAGGCTCTGGCACAAGCCCTTGTGTTGGCCAAGGTCCCTCCCAGTGTGCCTGACCAGCAGGAACAGCAGCACTCACTGAGCTGAGTTCTTCTCTCTGCACACTCACATTGAACAGCTCCCAGGAGTTCTCTCTGCACACTCACATTGAACAGCTCCCACGAGTTCTCTCTGCACACTCACATTGAACAGCTCCCACGAGTTCTCTCTGCACACTCACGTTGAACAGCTCCCACGAGTTCTCCTCTCTGCACACACACATTGAACAGCTCCCACCCCTGCTCTGCAGCAGCTTCAGCTCTGCCTGGGTGGGGGCATGGAACCCACCCCTGCAGGACACAACACACTGCTCAGTTCCCAGCAAACAAGCCCTCAAAGGACCGTTCACTGGAGCATCCGCCCTGGAACATTAACCAGGGTTATGAAGCCTCCTGGATCCACTTCAGCATAAACAGAATTCACCACAAAACTAGGAAGGAGATGAAGGAGGACTGGCCTGACAGTGCAAAATGCAGCTCCTGAGGAAGCTCAGGAAAACACTGGAGGTTTATTTTCCTGCAGCTTCTCCCCAAGAGAAGGTGGATCTTACAGTGCTTCCAGCAAAGAGTTCAGACATGAAGGAGCTCAGGAGGAAGTCAGGCTTCTCTCAAGGGAAAGGTATTTAAGTGACTTTTTATAATAATGTCTACACTTTGTGATCCTCAGACAGGACCCTCAGTTGCAAAGACATGGCAGAGCAGCAGCAGACACCAATTAATGCCCCACAACTTCTTAACAGGAGTTCAGCAGGTAAGGTCAAGAACTGACAAATCTACATGGTTGTTTTTCCTGATGGCTGTTCCGGTACTGAAAGGAAAATGTGAGATGCTCTGTGTCTTTTTTCTCACCAAATTGTACTGCTTTGTTACTTGACAAAGGTACTCCAAAGAGATGTTATGTAAATAAAAAACACAAAGCAAGAACAGGGGTAAAGCTCAGTCATTTGCATGTTTGAAATACAGACACAATAACAACACTGAACACCCATTACCAGCCAACCTTGCATGCTTATTTTTTTACCTTCCCCTCTCAATGACCTACCCCGTAAAAAAATAACACAGTTAATCTGAACTGAATTCCCCTGCTTTCATCTCTATTTCTTTTACCCAGAATTCAGCCAATATAGATTTTATATCTTTCAGAGCAGTAGTAAACACTTGAAATTGCTTCCTGGTGACTCGCTATTAACTAGATACCAACTAAATTCATCAGGAGGCCTATTCCAACTCCAATCTAAACAATCTTGAGCAGCCCAGGGTGAATTGCTGAGACACACAATAGATCTCTGGCAGCTATAGAAATTAAACAAAATCAAAATATGGATGGTAGAAACCAAAGACGCCCTCACATACAAATGAAAACATCCCTGTAAAATACGGTCAGTTTAGCAGAAACGTATTCAGCCTTAATTAGGTAGAAAATCTATTTAGATGAATACAATGCAAAGTATAATAACGAACTTCAGGATTACATTTTGTTACTTGGAGGGAAAAAACAACACAAATAAATGGGAAGTAATTGGACCTTATTTAATAGTCTCAGACTATCAGCTTGAACAACTATAATCATTAAAGGCCCTGCAGTGATCTTCTACTGATAAATGTTGTTAAATCAGAATTACAATACAACAAGCATGAAGAGCAAAGCCTATTAACACGAGCAACACTAAAATAAATAGATTCATTCACATCTTTTTTCCCCAGCATCACAAGGAGTCTTTGAGCCAAGCACGTAGAAATGAAAGGCCTCCACGTTTCCTCTTGTTTTGGGTGAGACTGAAATATTATTAACACTTGCACACGTGTGGTTACTGCAGGGGGCCTGCAGATGAGCAGCAGTTACCCGCTCTGGATTTGTGGATGTGCTAGATACTGGTTTGTGTCCTCACAGACCAGTAGTTACACTCATAAAATAAAAGCTGAAAAAGCCAGAGGATTATTATGGGCTCTGCCACCTACCTCCTGAGCTACCCTGTCAGCAGTTCAGCCTTCCTGAAAATTCAGCCTGGGACCTGGCCTCAGCAAGGGTGGTGTATGTGGTACTGCATTCTCAGTCCTTGCCAGTTTGCTCAGAGCTATACAAATGAGCAGTTTTAACAACATGATGAGAGTGCTGGAGTTAAAAGACAGAGCAGAATAAAAATTTCTGATACTGAAAACGATGCACCTTAAAGTTCAAAAACTTATTGGCTCCAGCAAAGATCATGAAGAATATATGCATTAGCAAAAGACATCAAAAAGTCTTCCAGGAACCTGCCCTCCTCCCTTACTTGAATAGATGCTCATTTTGGAGACCAAACCCTTTTCCTGTACCACACTGAACACGCTCACTACATTTGAGCCAAACACCAGATTCTACAGCGCCCAACTTTCTCCAGCCACAGAGCAGCTTTCCCCTCATGCTGCAAGCACAGCGCTGTCAGAACAGTAATCTGTAATTACACTGCATTTAACAATGGTCTATTTCCATAACTCCTCACTGACAATTCTGCCAGGAACAAGGACTCCCTCCACAGTCAGTGCTCACACCCCAGCACATCCACACCCTCAGCTGACAGAACCAGATGGGCAGCACAGCACAATGTTAACTTAGTCACTGCTCACAGGCTATGCCACGCAGGAAAATCAAATCACAGTACACAATATATTCCATTGTTTTAATGAACATCATTATGTTAGAGCATAAAAAAATGGAAGGCAGAGAAACAGTGATGAAAAGTGGGTCCTGTCTATCAAGAAATTCCTGCTTGTGTCTTTCCCATGCCTTACTATTCTAAACCAGAAAAATAATGTAAAGTGAGCCGGAAACTTCCAATTTGCATCTACAAATAGATAATGAGTGAATTTTATCAGATGTATCAGAGATTTTGGTAAATTGTCTTCTATAGCATCAGCACCAGTTCAAAACATGCTGTCAGGGAATATACCAGTGGCAATACTCAACAGTGGCATTATTTCCACTTAATTGGAATTAAATGGGCAGTGGAAGGATGATTGCAGGATGAGATTACTACCTCTGGCTTTCTGAACAGTTGCTCTTTGGATATTTTTCTTGATTTTGCAGCACTCATCAAGTCACACCAAGCACTGTGATAGGGTGAAAGGCAAAGACACGTTTCAGTTCCAGGGACAAGCTGTCAGTGACTCCACACATTCAGTGGTGCTTTCTCTCATGGAATCAATGGGAAATGCAATCCCAGGTTTCCCCCTCTGTTTTTATATCTCAAACCTGGTGTGCAGGACAGGATTTAGTCTTCTATACACAGGAGAGTTCTCTTTTACAAGCATATTTAATAATCTACAAGCATATTTAATAATCTACAGCAACCTTAGTGCACGTACTACTACTGCAATGCACTGTAATTCTTTAGAAAGAAACTGTTTTGAGAATTTCCTGATTGCTGGAACACAGTTTCATTTGCAGAGATAGCACAATGATAGCTCACACATCACACTGTATATCTTTCAAAACATGTATTTCTCATTAGTAATTTTACTATGCCAACCATTCCAAATATCAAAGTGACACCTGACAATTATAATACTAAATGTTCACCAACATAATAACGCTTCAGCAGAGTGATATTTGCAAGGGTTTGAAAGGAAGAAAATCTCTACCTAAAATCTCACGTAGGATGCACAAACTGCAGAGATGAGGGCACTGCCAGAAATCAGCCTAAGGGAACTGTTGGTATTACAGATTTGAAGCTAATGGCTTCTAATCCATGGTTTGTAAGGACGGATATATCCACACGAAGCAACACCAGGTAGACCCTGTGCCCCTGTAGTGATGGGGGCAGATTAAATACTGTCGTTCTGCAGGCTCTGGCCCTTTGGTTGGTGCTTTTCATATATCCCAGAGAAAAGACTGCCAGTATCCTACTTTGTCTGATGAACTACCCTCTCTCAGTGACACGATGCTGCTACGAGAGATGCAAAAATTCAGCAAGTGCCCCCACTCCTGGTCCTTGTGCTCAGCCAAGATCGCTTCCCAGGGAAGCAGCCTGTGACACCCAGGGACGCCCCAGCGCTTTCCTGGAAAAGCCCGGAGGTCGCACACCACTCCCTTCCCGAAGGCCGGCGTGTTTCGGGAGAGGCAGCNGACGCAGCCCGGGAAGGAGGCCGAGCCCGGCCTTTGCCAGCCCCCCCGCCGCGATGATGGCACAGAAATGCCCGCTCGAGCCCGAGCTGGCCGGGATACCAACGCAGCCCCGCAAGGAGCTGGAGGGCAAACAGCAACGAGGGAAAAGCGCTGCGACACAAAAGGAACAAACAGGCGGAGAGGAGCTCTGCCAGCAGGGACCGCACCGGCATTCCGAGCGGGCTCTGAGGGGCGGCCACGGGCA
>VWZW01006867.1:0-116410 GCA_013397115.1 Edolisoma coerulescens
TATATATATATAATATTTATATTTAATACATATTTTGTACAAAGTAATGACCCCAACAGAACTCAGAAAATTTTAGGTAATATGGGAAGAAATCAGGCATTAATATTTGAATCTTTGAGGCTCAAATTCCAGTCAAATTTCAATTTCTGTGACAGACAGGTTTTAATTTCCCTCTCAAATATTTGCTTTATCCCGTGACTTAAAAACTAATTTCATTTTGTTCCCTCCCTTTTTTTTTATGTCGAATATCAAATTGGGTTTGCAGCCTTTCTTGTTTTTCTAAAAACATCTCCATGTACTTGGAAAGTTATACATATTTTTTCCACTAAAGCAATAGTGTCAAAACTAATAAGAACTGTATGGATGGGTAGTTGGTAGCTGTCTAAAATAGCAAGTAGACTAAAATAATTTGGGCTGAGAATGTAATTTCTAACCTAGATCCATTTCAGGATTTGCACTGAACAGTCCTGTAAATGAAACCAAGAATGAACACTTGCCAGGAACAGACTAAGAGCTGTGAACGGTTCTCAAATAATTTTGGAGTAACCTTCCCTTTGGCTGCCCTCATAACACAATAGAAAATATCACCCCTTTCGACTTTTACCATGCTACCTTTCCCTAAGACAGGACCCTCAAAACCCAACAAGTGGAAACATTCTTGGTCTAACTTCTGTGGGTGAGAGGAGATTTATTTATTTTCTGATATATTTATAAAATGTCTGGCATCACAGACAGATCAGATAGTGCCTAACCCTGTCATACCAGGTAACCCAAATCAGACACAAAAAATATATATTCTTAAAAGAACTAAGATTTCAAGGAAATAAACAGCATCAAAATCATGCATATTAAGGCATTCAAAAATGTATCAAAGGAAGATTTTTAGATTGCATTATCAAATAATCTCTATCCATTGATTTCTATAGAAAGAGCAAGAAGATTCTGATTCTACTGGACCTGTAAGATCACAACAATGGTTATGGTATGACAGGGAGCATAGGAGACAACCAGAGACAAGTTTAAGGTCCTAGAATGAAGATCTGTAACTATGTGGGACAGAAGTGAAAACCATTTCTACAGTTTTAATCATTTAACCATTTCCTATGGTGTGAATATTATATAGTGTACAGATGTATTATTTACATTATGTATTTCTATAATATTCCTGCTCCAGCCAACATACAGAGTGAATAATTCTCCCTTAGCTAACATATCTCAGCATTTTTCTCTTCCTGTTCAGTGCATACTCCTGCAAGTTATCTACTGCACACAATTTTGACCTGTTCCTCATGTTATTTTTTCTACAGTGCTTACCACTGATATATATGAGTGCTTCATAAACAATTCCTTTATTATCACGACACCTCTGTTGAGAGCATTGCCTCTTTTTATGCACAGAGAACTGAGGAACAGAGGTAAAGATGAAAAGTGTACTTGAATGCGGAGTGGCTAATCTGAGATGTTTAAAATGTGATTATTTGCATCTTAAAGTCTGACATAGGAGTCTATTTAAACGTGAAGCATAGCTTTAGTTACTAACAAGAATGCTCAGCATTCCTGCAAAGCAGATCCCAAGGTGAAGATGGATACAAAGGAGACAGGCAAAACGTGTGTCTGTGCCTGTGGGGACACGCAAACCCCTTGAGTGTACTTTGGCTCTGTGGCAAGAGCCTTCTTTCCCTCCTTGCCTCAGCATCCTGGCCACTCAGGGAGGCAGCAGGGGAATATGGTCTGGAAGGAAACCATGTCAAACCAGGCACCTTTCTGGACGACCTGAGCATTCATGAGAACAGAGTGAATGTTATTAATCCCCTCTTTAACATCAGTGGCTCACTGAAATCTTTGTGAAAGATAATGATGATATTCCTTACAAGGAGAAGGCAAATTTGCAGAATACGTTTCTAAGTTTTTAAAAGACCCCTGGACATACTGCCTTGGGTGCCCAAAAAAACGTGACTGGAAATGGCTGGAAATTGTGGAGGCAATTGTCAGAATATTTTTTGATTGTTTAATGCTGTATGTTGAAACCTTAATTTTCATTCACTTGAATTTACATGAAAATATAGGTAAAGTATAAAAATTGGTTGTATTGGACCCCTTCACTAGAACAGTTGAAAAAGGATGAAAGATTTTTTTATAAACAGAGTTTGAAATAATAGCTAATGTTTCCCTTGATCTTCGCATGTTGGGGAAGAATGTTCAAATTTGCTTACAGGAATCCTTAAGAGCTCACATACTCTCACTTATGCATAGCAAGTGGTGCCAATGATGTACATTTAATTTAACAGTGACATCCCAATTAAGAAAAATGACCTTCAGAGCAGTTCTGAACAAAAATATTGACATGCTTTGAAAGACAAATAATGGAAAAACAGATCTTAATTTTCCAACAGTGAAATTTGGGTCTGCTCTGTAATATTTTTATGTCTATAGCAATAGGAAAATATTTATGTTTTTCATTTTCAGTCCAAGATAGTTATGCTGAAAATGTTATGATAGATAAATAGGTTAATTGGTGCATGATCACCTATCATTTTACAGGATTAAGATTACCAAAACTATAATTGCAGGAGAAGGAGAAGCAAAATCTTGTACAAGTGCTTAAGACCCAAATAATTTGTGCATCCAATTTGTGACAGCCACAGTGGCACCCAGCTCTCCGTGCTCCCTTTGAAAACCCCAGCCTACATCTGTGCATACAAAATATTTTCTGTTTTCAGACATGTATTAGCACTGTTTGAACATTCTGGGGTTTTTTTGCTGTACTTTACATCATTTCAAGTGATTTTTTAAACCCCCACCTGCCTTACAGAGTGTTGCCAGCTGTAGTTCAGAATTCACCCGTGAAAGCTGTTTTGGAGCAGTAAAAAAGGAGAAGAGAGCAGTATGCAGATAAGCCCGGCATCCAGGCAGGCAGGCAGGCTGGGGAAGGTCATTTGCTGTCGAGTGCTAGGGACAGGAAAATGCCAATCCCGCAAAGGGATTCTGCTGGGGACGGCGGGAGGACAGGAATCACTAGGTGGCAGAAGCGATCCTTCTGCTGCTCCTCCTACCCCGCGTGGTGTGGGCTGTAATTAGGTCAGTGTATGGTGAAGTAGGACTGGGTGATAAATAAAGTAGGTTTTCTCTCCTAGTACACACTGCAGCTTAATTTCGCTTCTTTTTGGGTGGTGTTACAAGGGGGATTAAAACTTTTAAAGGAAAAAAAAAAAGCCCTCTTGCCAAAGTAAATGAAATTTAAACTCACTGAGGAGAAATAGCAGAAAAGGAAGAATAAAAAAAAGGAAAGATGACTCCTCTCTGGTGACATTGATATTCTGTTCAGAAGAACACTGAGGAGGGGGAGGGCTGTGCAGAGATGTGTGCTAAATCTCAAATCCAAACAGGCAAAATGTGCAGTTTTGCCAACTCTGGTGCAAAGCAATAACATGCAGTTTTTCCTTGAGGTATTTTTGTAATTTTGCTAAGAAAAAGGCAGTTTTAGTCAGCAAAACATGACTGATTTCCCCTTCCAGAGATCAGAGTAATGTATCTCACTATGGAGGTGGTACTGAAGGTCAAAGATGAGATAACATCTCCTGCATCACTTAATCTCCATCTAACTGGGAGGCACATTACCCCAGAGCTCAGTGTCAGCTCATGGAAAGGAAGGTACAAGTTGTCAGAACAATTATTACAGAATGTGCTTAATCAGATTCAGAAAGCTGTTCTTTCTGGGTTAAATCATGTTAAGGACTTGATACTATTTCGAGAGAAGTCAATGCAAACCTCCCTTTGATTTGACTAATATCAAATTTTGCCCTCAGTGCAACATCTGACTTCCCAAAAGACGTAACAGAGAAGGAGTTTTCAAGAAGAGGAAGACAGAGGACAGGAATTATCCTCTTCCTCTCTTGGCTTTCCACCCCTAAACATTCAGGGAGAATAATAGACTTACTTAAAACAGAAGATGACCTGGCTGAAAAGAAAGCATAAAAATATCAAGAAAACAAGTAATATATGTGTTAAAACACGATTTAGGCAGAATCTGAAATTCTGCCTAGACCTAAAATGGTGGTGCTTAAATATGATGCTGCAAAGGTATCCTAAAAACAGGAACCCTGAAAGCTCAGATCACTCCTCTATTCCATTCTCCAGGTGCTTACTTGCACTGTTTTGGCTTGGGGGCTTAGGTAAACAATTCTTGCATAAAACCCAGTGGGAATTTAAGATATGTAGAGTGCTGCAGAAAGTCACAATTTGTTCAATTTATTTAAGTATAGACAAATTGACAGGATCTGATCTTAACAATGCATTTTTATTTACTTCAGGTTTTAAGCACAGTAAGAGATTGTGCCTGTGGCCACTTAATATGATATCCTGATGATCCAAAGTGAGAGGACAATTTTAGTGGCATCAGATTAAGTGTGTATGGGGATTTTTGGTATATCTCTGTTCGGGCCAGTGCGAACTGCTAGAACCAGGTCTGATCTACAGTGGGACAGTGTCTGCCCTGAAGAATACCTGTCACCTTCTGTTCATAGCCACTCCTGGAGTTGCGTCCTTGCTCTCTAGGTTATCGTATGGCTTTTGACCAAATGAAGATTTTTTTTTTTTTTAATGTACAGCTAAGTAGGTTGAACATTCCTGTCTTAACTGTTTGAAGATTCACTTAGAAAAGAGGAGCTCTAAATTCCACCTTTAAGTGGGTGAGATACCTACTTTTATACAGAGTTTTGCTTTTAATCCCAATTCTACAGAGCACTTGTAGGGATCAGCTACACCTTAGGGCACTTGTGTGAGGAAAACCTCAGCCCTTTTTCCACCTTTCGTTACCCAAGCCTGGGCAGATCTCTGAGTTTCCAGGTAAATCCTCTGGCAACTAAACTGCTCTGTAAATGGTGGGCACAAGTCTTATAAATCATCTGGCTTCTAAAAGCAATGCAGTGAACTCTGCTCCTTGCAAGGGTACATAAAAGCAAACATTTCATGGACTCAGGTTTCCTTTGTTCAAATGAAGCATGGGAGCTGAGATTTCCCTTGCTCAGTGTTTTTTGGTGATACCTGGTAATTTTGGGAGAGATCACATTGCACTGTATACTGCATAAATCCTCGTGTATACCAAACTGGATAGCAGTGCCTGAAAGACATTGCTGTCTCTCTCTTTAGAGATGCTGAAGTCCTGTATTGGACCTAGGGCTATAACTTTGTTGTTTATTATACAGTTAATGAATTTAAGTAGGACACCAACTACATTAGCATATAGATGCTGCCGTGAATTTCAGAGTTATGAATAAGTTTTCAAACAAGAGGGAAAGGAACAACAGAGTCCTGGTATCCATAACACCATTCTCTCTGAGATGTGGGTGGATATTCTGTGGTGGGAATCATAGTTATCACAGCACAAAAATGCTGTGGGCCTGAAAGAGTGTGTTGATATTAGACAGGTAATTCAGACCCTCAGGTGGAGACAGCTATGAAAGAGTGAAAAGAGTGTTAAAATTGTACTGTCCCTCAGTCCCACCATCTTTATTTCTCATGTACTTCTTACTATGCCGGTATGAATGGTAAGTGCCTGTGGCAGAGAAAATCAAACTAAAGACCCAGTGCCTACCTACAGGCTTTCTCTAAGAGGTTAGCAAATTGGTTTCATTTTTGTTTGTTTCACCATCAAACAACTAGTAGCATCGCAGCAAAAAATTTTATTGCCTAAAGATTTGGTCAAGTATGGGAAAGATCACTTTCAACAATGTCATTAGAGTCTTCCATCTCCAGCAACAGCTGGAGACTTCATCTAAAAATTGCTGTCCTTGTGTTTGATCTGGGAATCATAAAAAGGTAGTTAATTGCTTGGACTAGTTTAGTCAACCCCTATACTTGCTTGAAAATGAACTATGTGGAAGGCTAGGTTCCTTCCAACAAGCCTGGTTTTACCACCAGCTCAAGAAGCATAGAAAGGTGAAAGATGGTGGTCACAATAGATGCAAATAGTGGACTCTTGCCTATATGTGCTCCCACACCAATGACAGTACCAGAACAGGAGAGCCATCAAAATTTCTTTATTAGAAATTCTCAGTGTAAACAAGAGCTGACTGTGGATTTAGAATGCTAATCTTACTATTTGACAAGTTAGATCCCAAAAAGATTATTTTTGTTACTACTAAGCTTGAATCTGATGTAGAATGAGGGTTGGATATTTTTTTTCCTTGGTATTTTTAACTGCTCTTGAAAACATTTTGTTGAATAGTAGGAGTGGTTGGTACATTTCCAATTTTGAACTGCTTAGCTCATGAGTTCATAAAATAGCTGCTACAACTGAAAAGTACTGCAGCAGCACAGAAAAAAAAACATAAAGAAAACTCTGCAGACTTATAAACACATTATTTTCTCTTCTTAATTGAGGTCCAGATGTTGGAAAGAAAACACATGGACATAAAAGAATTTTGGTTTTACTTTTAAACAAAACTAGTACATTTTAGTTCTTTTACTTGAAGGGTGTTATAGAATTTAGAATTTCTATTTTACAGTTGTGTTATGTGGTGCACACTAAAGAGTTAGTGCTGTGTTACAAAATCTGTGGTACAAAATAAGATGCATTTAGCTTCATCATCTCAACTATTTTCCCATAAGAATAAAATCTTTGTGGTAAGGGAAGAATTTGTGTATTGTGTGTTCAGTGCTCTGCTTCCTTATGAGAATCAACTCAAAACAGAGATGCCTAATCTTTCAGGCAGTGCTAGCCACAGAGTCTGTGATGGGACCATGTCAGTGTCTCGTGCTGTAACTTCTCCCCAGCAATTTGTCATACCCTTGCCTCATGATCTGGTGTACACACGTTCATTGCAGAAATATCACGAGTAGATATGCAACACCTTCCATCTCATGATATTTTCCAAATCCATAAATGTCTGAATTATCACATGACCAGCTGTGTGTATGCTCACCACTCCCAGTGTCATTGCCAGATGTGTAGGCTTCTTGCAGAGAACTCTGAAAACCACATACAAGAGGAGCAAGCACCAGCTTACATGCCAAAGCTGGGCTGCTCCTGCCTCGAGATGTCTATTTCTATCCTAGAAAACCTGTTCAGTGCACAAACATTTTGGGATGGCATAATGTTCTGACTGTCACATCAGTTTAAGCAGATGTATTAGTTTCCATTTATAGAACAAATGGACTTTTCTGATACAAGATACAGCTACTTGATTTCAAAATTAATTTTACTGTGTGCTGAAAAGGTGAATATTGGTCCACTCATTCATGAACTGCTGCATGGGAATGAGATGGTTTGTTCAGCAGAGATATCAAACTGTGGTGAACAAGTTGCTGCAGTTTTAGTGATGAACTTAATTGGCATCCAGTGACAATAAAATAACAGAGGGCACTGCAGGTCAAACTTCAGCTCTATCAGCAGAGCCCAGTGGGGAAGCTTCCAGAGTACCTGCTGCACTATTGTTCTCTCTATTCAGTACTATCAGCGTCTCCCTTTCTGATGAACACTAGGCGTTTTCTTTTAAACCAAAAAAACTCACAAGGGGTTCTATGTGCCAGGATGATGTAATAAATGATTTGCATAAGAAAGAGTGATTAGTCTCAAAATACCTCCTTGAAAAACAAGGAGTCGAATTTTCCTCTTAATGATAAAGAAGAAGTCTCATGTCACACTGTATCTCATTGTGAGTCTCCTATAAAATCATTTGATTAGAAAAGCAGAGGATAATTGGCATGACAAAAACAAGGACACAAGAAGTGAGGCATTATGTGCTGTTTCCACAAATATTGCTGCTAATTGTGTCAATTAAATTATCTAATTAGTCTACAGTAAATCACTTGAACACACACTAGCACAAATTCAAAGCATATGTTTCTACAGAGAAACTAATAGTTCCTAAAGGGTCAGAGTTTAGGAAAAGCCATCAGACACGACAATGAGCAATGTATATCTCTGATTTTAATTTTGATAATTATCAAACATACCTAAGTATTTTACAGATGATCCTGCTGTCTGGGAAGTGATCTGATAATAAGCTTTACACATGGCATGACAAAACCAGTCCTAGACATATCCTGAACATTCTAGGAAACAACCCAAAGCCATGGCTGTATCATGGCAGGGCTGAGCTCACATTAAAAAGCTTTTGTGAAAGGCAGGCCATGTATGCTCCACAAGTGTGGAGCAGGGCATGCTGAATTGCAACTACTTGCACAGGCAGAGAAGAGAGGTGAAACCTGTACTAGTCAATCAAATGCTCCCAGGACCACCATCTCATCCACTGGGAGCACCTGTCAGGGAACAGCCGATGCCCAAACCACTGAAACCTCTTGCAACCTCCAAGTTAGATGCCTGCTGGGAACAGTTGCTGGCCCACGCTCACTCCCAAATGTGCCCAGGAGTCGTTTAGATGAGTGGTAGCTCACACAGGCCAAAACTACCTTGGGCTGTTCTGTCGCTTGGACTGGTCAGGCAGTCCTGGGCTTCTCCAGCACTTTTACTTTGCTTGTGCACAAGCAATCATGTCATCTATTTTACTCTCTGCATGATGCACTCTTAGAGGGTCCCCACCATTTTATAGAGAGACCATAAGTAGATTGCAGACACTGGAATCATAGGTTTGACTAAGGCCCGAGTCCTTCTCCAATCTGAATCCTTTATCTATATAAGATCTTCATCTGTAGCTATAAAAAGGAAGCCTTTAGCGGCGGCTCCCCTCATGCTGTTCTACACATGTGTTCCCCAAACTGGTAGGCCAATAACCACCTTCATTATCAAGATGTCACCTTAATCTTTGGCAACATCCCAAAAAAGATGTGTTGCCATGTGTGAAGAATGATAATGGCCTTAGAAGACTAAGGACAATGAAAAATTTGCATTCTGTTATTTGATACTTTCTGGAAGCAGTTGTCTCCAATCATTAGTACAACATGTAAAATAAACCAGGAGTGTCCAATGAATATAGAATTTTTATTAGCTACAGAATTTTTGAGGAAATCAGTTTGGAGGAAGCTTCTGGAGGAGGCTGTTGTTTTTAATTTGTCACCATTTGTTGTTATTGCTCATTGATGTTTTGTTTGTCACATTTCATATGTTTAATAAGAAATTAAATTCTTATTTCGTTTTGGTGTGATAAAACTGCCTGAAAACACAAGCACACACGTATATTTTAAAGCTGACCAAATGAACCCTTTTTTCTGTCAAGGTGTCTGAGTATGATATGCTCTACTGTTTTTAAATATAGATAATTTTTAATATAAGCATGTTTTAATGCAAACTCAGAAGCTGAATCTCTATAGAATATTGTTTAGATTGTATCAAATGATAGTTGAGAGAAATTGGTAAATGAAAAAGTGGAATATGAGCACCAAAATAATTTAGATCCCTTAATCATAAATTAAGTTTTTAATCTAAATTTGAAGCTGCAGAAATGTCCTCAGTAGCTTTGCGACCAAGTGTGAAAGAAAATTGTTAAAACCTGTGAATTGTTAGAGCCTATTTCAGCACTGAAAAAAAAGTTTGGATAACAAGAACGTTTATCTTTTTTTCAGTAACTAGATACTCCCAAAAATGGTAACATACCCACAAGTCAGAGAATTTCTTACTCTCTTCATAACCAAAATTATTTCCTCATTTATTTTCCGCAGTGGAGGCACTAAAAATTTGGAATCAAATTTAATCACTGGACAGGGATATTTACAGTCTGTAGAGATCCACAGCAATTTTGTGAATTGTATCATTTTTCCTATAAAGCTGTAATATCTGTGTGTGCCTCTATCTGTGAGTGCAGGAGGCTACTTCACAAAAATATCAGGGTCGGAACTAAGTGCTCATCTAACTTCTTGTTATATAAATGTCATACATTTATACAAACTTGAGAGTGTTCATGTTTTAGGTCACGTTACTTTTTCTTTCTAACTGAAGATATTATATAAGGACACAGTTGTTCAGGAACAAGGGTTTATTAAAACAGTATTTGTAGAGGTGCTTCCAAGGATTGGGTGGGTCTTGTAGAAAGGAGGAATAAATCTTCAGTATCTGTATTACCAGGGAAACATCCTACACCTTCAGCATGGTCAGTTCCCTCTGAATAGTAACAATGATGCTTTGTTTCCCTCTCAGTTAGGTCATTTTTGCAAAGCCTAATTTGTTATTTTTTACCTTGTTTTCAGAATCTGTGCTTGTAGCAAAGCAAAAGTGAAGTGCTTGATTGTCCTGAACAATTATGACAGTAGATGTTTTGAGGGTGAGAGTATCAGTTTTAGAAAGTGAGACAAAATTTTATTAGCTTGATAATCTTACCTGCATGCTGACCAGTCAGAAATAGGGATAGCCTTGGCACAATGCTTGTAACCACAGCCTGGCAATATTTTTGTTTTCTGCTACATCCTATACCTAGCACCTGCTAAACTGCATCTGGAAGTCTGGTCCAATTTTAGGTGCCCTGGTAAAGGAAAAACATTGGTAAACTAAAGCAAGGTTTACCAAGATGGTCAGGGATAGAGCATGCAGCTGTTGAGGAGAGGCTGAGGGACCAGAGGGGGTTCAGCCTGGGGCAGAGACAGGTTCAGAAGGACCTTACAGCAACCCCCAGCATCTGGCTGGGAGGGAGGTTCAGAAAGAAGGCACTGTTGAGTCCCTTACAGTGGGGCTTGATTGGAGGGTAAGAGACAACAGACTGGAGTTGGAAAAACAGGCTTGACTGGATGTCAGAAAACACTTTTTTCACCATGACAGCAGTCAAGCTGTGGAACAGATTTTGCATTCCCCACCCTCAGGGGTGTTCAAAATGTAAATGGGTGAAATCCTGAGCTGCCTGAGAAGCTGAGCCTGTTTTGAGCAGGAGATTGGAATAGAGATTGCTCAAGGTCACTTCCAGCTTGAATGATTCTGGGATCCTGTGATTCTATAACTTCAAATAAAAATGATTTACATATATTTATCTGCAAAAAAATTGACCGGGAGAGCACTTTAATAACTACCAATTGGCTCTTCACTCCTAACATCTTAGCAGTTTTGCACAATATTGAATCATAGAACCATTTAGATTAGAAAAGACCTCTAAGATCATGGAGTTCAACTGTTAACCTAGCACTGCTAAGTCCACCACTAAGCCATGTCCCTAATATATTCCAGTATGGACCGCCGTTCATAAGAAATAACTACCTCTTGAAAAAAAACCCACAGACACCACTGATACTAAGGCAATGTAATCACAAACAAAAGGCTATCCATTTTATACTGTGATATCTTGGCAGAACATATGTTACAAGTGAAACCAAGACACTTTATGCCTTGATGTAGTTGACTACCTTTGATGCTACAATTTGGATAGGGACAGCTGCCTTATAATTAAAAATAAGTCATTGCTTTGCCAGACCTCAGATTTTATATTATTGGAAACACTCTTCTTGTGCCAATAAACACAGAGAGTATTGTAGGTTAACTTTCCACTGAAGGATAGGAAGACTTTCCTTCTCTGCTAGTTTCCCAAATGCATAGATTAATTGGCTTTCACTGTGCATTGAGCAATTGTATTTCTCTTGTACTGTGAGACATTGGTGTCATGCCTCCAAAGCATGGGTGATCCAAGCAAAACAGTAAATGAGGTTACGCCTGGGGTTTGGGGCCACTCTACCTGTCTCCATCTAATAGTTCTCCCTCCCTTCTCGCAGAGAAGCAGCTGCCAAACACATCAGGTTCTGCACCTCCCACAGGAAGCTCTGGTGGGTAGAAGGTAATACTTTGCTGTTCCTGCAGCATCTACTGATCCAAAGGTTGTTCTGTTTTGCCTCTTAAAGAAAAAGCAGTGTGCTGTATTCATCTTGCAGATGATTGGATCATACTACTTACCACTTGTGAAAATATCCTCTTGTACAAAAGAAGAACAAGTATTTGAACAAAAATTATCCAGGTTCATATTGCCTTCTCCTTTCCTTCTCAATTCTTCTTCCACATACTAACTCGGTTTATAGATTCAAAGTGACTCTGGTTTTGAGTGGAAAGCAGAGTTACTGAAAACAAATAAGCCTCAGTATCACAAGCAAATGCACGTTTGTCTTTTAGAGGCAGAAAATGGCACCTACAAATCTTGCATAGTTGTGATGCTGTGCAGAAACCTCCTCAAACACAGCAAACTACATGTAACTTAAAGAAAAATAACATCAAGGTCACTAAAGGCAGAGAAAGGAAGCCATGGTATAGAAGAAAAACAGGTCTTGATTTTTCTTCTGAGACTGACTTTTTCCACTTATTCTATGGTTTTCAGATATTGAACGTCCCTGGCACATGACCTTTATCGGGTACATCGTGGATTCATTTTGCCTTTCTATTTTATTTAAAGATAGATGTCATTGATTTTATTGACTGCTCTTCTTCACAGACAGTGCAGGTGTTCTAATGAAACTTAGCACAAATGTTACAGTCTCTTAAAATCTGATTTCTAACTACTGGTCTGCATAATCCAGAAATAATTAGGCATTCATGTAAAGAAATTTCACAAAGCAAGTTCAAATATAGTCATAAATTTACATACAGGACTTTTTTTCCTCTTGGAAGGAAACAAATAGTCTTACAGTGACGGATTTGATTTATTCATATGAATTACCAGAAATTGGAATATGATGACAAAATTTTCCAAATGCAACACATTGCAAGACTTCTGCTATTTTAAAATGAAATTGCTGGAGCTTTTAAACAAAATAATGTTTTTAATATCAACTAAAAGAAATAGCTTACAAACAAAAAAAAAATATTGCTTTTCATGAAGACCAGGAAAGGACATTTGTACACTATAAGCCTAAGAAATGTGTCCATTTTCTGAGATGAAAATCCTTTGTTTGCTGAGACCACATGTTTAATATGGATCAAAGGATTAGTTTGTCTTTACTTGCCGACTATCATAAAGGTTGAAAATTCATATGGATGGCCAAAGATTCACTCTTTCACGTGTCGAAATTTCTCCTTTATAGGTAGAAGATATCCTGATGATGAAGAAAACAAAAGTTTCAGAAATTGCCTCAAAATAGACAGGAAAAGTTTAGAACTCTCTACCACACAAAGCTTTCTGGACAAAAGTTGTCTTCCTAAATGGCGCTTAGTACTGGATTTGCTAAGGGAGGACCCATCCAAAGGGCTGCTTTCTAAAGCAATGATAAGTAGCCTTTGATCACAAGAGGTGAAAAAGCAACTGATTGCATCTGTGTGTGTTTTCTTACGGGTGTGTGTGTGCTGCATTTCATAGTTTGCTTTGCCATCATTTAGGGCTATCCCTTTCTTTCACCAGATTCTGCAGAAGTGTTGGAAGGTCCTGGCAGCTCCTTCCTAGATGCATGCTCTCATTAGGCTACGCCTCTGTGTGAGTGTCTTTTAGTGCTTCTGACCTCAGAAACCTGTGTGTGAGACTTACACTTTGGAAGATGACTGGAAGGGTAGTAGTAGGACAAGAACTATTTGACGTTATTAATTAGACACAGCATAAATGTGCTGGATGTAACTGAAGAGTATAAAAATATAGTTCCTTCCCCAAAGAGTTTGTACTCAAAGTATAGGAGAGAAACAAGACAGGGTGGTAAGAAGGAAATAAAAGGAAGAAGATTACTATTAGGTAGAACTCATGTTGTGGGGCTTTAAGTTCACTTTCTTCCTTAGTAATAGCTAAATATTTCACAGATAAACAAGAATTATAGTACCACTATTGCCTACTCAAGTCTAGGAAAAAAGGAGTTGTTAAGATCTTTTCAATTCTGTGTTACATAAAGTTTTCTTTGTAAAGATGGATTATTATGAGGTTGGCTGACACATGAAGTAAAATTAATAAATGAGAGGGAAAACGAGTACAGAGAATGTTGAAATTATTAAGAGGGAAAGGAGAAAGAAGATTTGTGGGATAGGTAGGAGTAGAACACATGTATAAACAGGTGGGAATAAACCACCTTTTGTGGCTGGAGTTCGCTGGGCTATGTCCCTCTTTAATCCTGTTAACTAAGAATTATTTCTGGAGCAGGACTTACAATGTTATCTAGTATATGAGAATTCCAGCTCTTAAACCTGGTATCTTCCTCTGTTAGAGGGCTTGTGAGAATCTAACAGCTACATCAGGATCACTGTGACAAAACAGTGTATTGAACACCTATAAAATTATACCAATACTGAATATAATGAGGATATGCCATTCCTCCTGACCGTGTTACAAGTTTGAGGTGACATACTTGTTTTCAAGGCCTGTTGCATTCTACTCAGGTGACTTCTGCCCACAGCACATTTAGCCCAGAGTGAAAAGCTGCCTGTTGGAAAGCAAATACAATGTGTGTCATTGTTGGTAGAAGACACAGCTGTAGCTTCCCACTTATTAGGCTGAAAATGTATCCTGTAATGTATTGCTTTGGGCTTTGTCAGCACACACAGTGTGCATTTTTGATACAACACAGGCTGATCTAACCAGACACAATGTGACTCATGTAACAAATGGCACTGGAAAGAGATTTGCTTCTTTAATGGATAAAACCAGGCAACTCCTTACCAACATTTGCAGCTGCCCTTTCGTATTTGATGTAACTATGTTTATTAATAAGTACTTGACTCTACATCCATATTGAATTTCTGCTTGTTTGTTCATTCAGAAACCAGACACATCACCAACGTGATGTTTCGGAGACGTTCGCAAGCTTCATAGAACACCACATGCAGATCATACTCTGCCTACTGGGACCTACTGAAACATCCCGGCCTCTTTCAGACACGCAGTTCTACCTTGTCCATTTTGTTCTCAGTAGCAGCAGCATATTGTAGACGTGTGCAACCATTAAATCAGGAATTACTTTCTGCATACTGGAAATAATGTTTATGTAGTTCTTTTTGTGCAAAGGAAAAGAATGTCCTGACCATGTCAATACATTTCTCTGGCATCAACTGTTCTAGTTACAGACCTGGCACTACAAAATGCAGTGCTGAACTGTGCTTATTGGACAACTGTTGCCACTCCAACCACTCACAGAGTCAGCGTTTCTCTTTTCTGCAGAGTAAGTATGATCACACTATGGGAAATAAGAAGGAATTGCTCTCCTAGCTGTTCCTAATTGAGGTAGCCAGGAAAACATTCTGCAGTGGCTCAGAAACAAATGAATATCCTTGAAAACACCTCATAAAAAAAAGAGTTACTATTAGCTTTGCTTAGTCACAAACAAAACTCTCAGTGCCTGCAAGAGTCAACAGAAACAGGGGGCTAAAGTCTCCATGAGCCATGTGTGAGCCATGCAGCCACTGCTGTCAGACAGAGCCAAGAGCTTAAGGAATGCTTATTATGCATAGAAGCACAATAGGAGACAGCAAGATTAAAAAAGGAGAAAAAAAATGATGGCAGTTGACTTATGCACTGTTCCAGCTCCCAGGAGTTTGCTGCTGGCACAATGCACCCAGCTGAAGGTACACAGAGTACAACTTGCACTTTGCAGTAAGCATCCTGCCCAGCTTTCCCAGGAGACAGATATTTCTCCTGCTTAGCCTACAGGCGGCATTTCACAAACATTGTCCAGGGCCTTAAATCAAGGCCAATTTTTTTAATCTGTTAAATTACACTGGAAACAGAAGATAGAAACAATTAACTTTTATTCTTTTCCAGGAGAAACTGTTGCCTGTTTGTTTTTGACCTTCTGTCTTGCAAATTAGGGAAACTTCTGAATTTTATCAGGGTCTTCAATGTCAGATTCTGAATAGAAAGATTGCCCTACTATGTGAAAAATTTCAAAAATTTAGAATCAGGTGCAGTTATGGGTGACATGTTTTCATTTTGCAGAAAATTATCATCCATATAAGTGGGCTCAATAAGTCAACACAGTCCTTACACAAACAGTTTGTGGACACATTTTTCTTAAACATGCATTTCCAAAAACCGCACCAGCCAAGCAGGCAGTGAAGTATAAACAACATTTCCCTATGAGCTTCAGTGCTTCTTTCTGCATCTCTTGCAATTAGTTCTGGTACCACACCATAAGCATTCTTCCAGTTACTCAAATACTACAGATATAACCTGGTATTTAACATACATTGATTGATATATTCACTGTTATAATCAGTCGTCTTATTTGTAATTGCTTATTAGTGATATCAGAACAAGAAATATTATCCATAGTAGTGGAAGTACAAAGTGGCAATGTACCTGTAAACAACTATTAAGAGAAAAATGCTGTGTTTGAGGGGAATAAAGCCTCCAGTTTGGGTATTGAGTCCTGTGTGGCTGTAAAGCTCCTTGAAACAGTCATAGTGCCTTTAGTTACTGAGCCACAGTTTAATATCGTTCCAGTTAAAGGAGGAAAAAACATTGTTTTGGGTAGTACATGGGCTGCTTCCATACACTTTGTCCCTGAGGACAAAGTTATGCATTAACTGTATTATAAAACTCCAACAGAACTTTGAAAGGTCATATTTAATGGACTGAAAAATCCTCAAGGAATGTAAATGACCAGGACTAGAGAAAAAGGATTAAAAGCTGCAGATGTCTGTAAATAGCCTTGTAGAGCTGTGCAGGCATGAGGAAGAACTACATGTTGAGAGTTGGGTAATGTTTAGCCCTTCTGAACTTGGCCAGCACTACAGGAATTGAATAAGTGGTGGAGAACATATACTCAAAGGAAACATTCATGCAGAGAAAATAGCTGTGTTCCCAAATGTTTTGTATAGCTTATGTTTTTCAACCCTCAGTACTTCCCATGAACCAGAACATTTCTTATCATCGAACTGCTAGTTGAAAAACACTCCAAGGCAATAACATTTTGTTGCCCAGTTGCAAACCACATTACTGTGTCCACAAAGTTCAGAGTTGGGAAGTCACTTAGTTATCATCCTTTATCCTGTTCCCACTATCTGGTAACAGAGCTCTTGAGCTCTTTAAAATGTTTTTGTTGTGCTTCCAGTTTAAAAGTTTCCACTGTAGTATATGCTTCCCAGTTTTAGATGTTTCTTCATTAAGATCATGGATTTAGTTTCATTCTCACCAAAGAGAATAAGCCTGCATTTGGAGCAAAGCTAATGTTGTCAAAAAACATATCTATTTGGTAGCACAGGCACAGTATGTTCCTATTTGCTTAAGATACACTGTCTGGACCTATGTTCTGTAACAGATCCAACTATTCAAAATGTGCAGCCATAGGTTATGCTTCTGGTTCGAAGATGCACGTGCACAAATTATACAGCTGTTCCAGACATGACAAAATCACTGAGCATAATGAACTGCAGAAGAGTTGCAGCAGTGGGAGAAAGCAGTTACTTGACTGAAGTTTAGCATATGCTTTCTGCCAACATTTGTGTTTACATTAGGCTTTCTTGACAAGGTTAAAGCATATAGTTGTAGTCTACTTACCCTGCTTTTTAGAGAAAAGCCATTTGATATTAGACAAGAAAAGACTGAGCTGTGAAATGATGTAAATATAACACTGCTCAGGATTTAAAAAGAAAAATTAAAGTATGTGAGAAACCGCTATGACTTTTAGGCATTCATGCTTTTGCACGCATACTTCTGCAGAAGAATGAGTATAGTGCTCAGGCTAGTTTTCCCTCTCTCGGCTGTTTGTATCACAGCAATCACAGTATCTCGGTGCCAGTTTTGACAAAATTTCACAGGGAAAGAAACAGTTATTATAGGTTTCATTGTGAAATAACTGGTTATGTGTCAGCAGCTGCTGTACAGAACTGCAAATACATCAGTGACTGTACAGAATGAGTGTTAGAGAGATTTAGATACACATCACTGAGTCCTGGAGAGACTGCAGACACTGTAGAAGACTGTACTACATTCCTATTCTGCACAAGGCTTTGCCAAGGAAACACCTTTAGAGATATCCTGAAAGGGCAAAATTCAATCCAAAGAAAACAGATTCCTAAACACCGGAATCCCAGTATACATCTATGTTCTTCAGAATACATGTCAATTAAATATACATCACTCAATTACCTTTGAAGGATGTTAAGTGTATTATAATTGACTCCCTAATTCTAAGGAAGGCTGAAATAGAGATGGTAATATTGAATTGGCAGAGACAACTAGTGATAGTAATAGCTTGATGAAACAATTAGCATTTTAATAGATTTATGTACAACACTAGCATTATACTGCAGCTACAGCTAGTGCAGTCTTGGATACTGTAGTCATTTGCTAAAGTAGGTAGTTATCTGATCCTTGTTTTGGATCTTATGAAAATGGATCATTAAATCAATTTCCAGGAAGTACATACCACAGTACTTTCAAGTACGATCTATATTAGTGTGTATATTTTCAGTAAGACCTTTGTACTTTAATTCATCCCCAATAATTCAGGCTTCTACAATTTCACTACTCATAAATATATTAGGAGAGTAGGATCCGTTTTTCTCCTCCTTGTGATATGCAGATATTAAAAATTATGCAGCTATGTGTCTCTTTCACATCCAGGCCTCTTTCTACTGATTGACTAGTTAAAAAAATAGTTTGTTTTTCCATATATTTCTTCAGAATGTAGTATTTAATTCTTCTAATAAAAAGCACACATGTGCTGACATGAAGTGCACACAAAGGAAAGGAAAAGTTTATATTCTCATCTGAGTCATCACCTGCATAAGCAGAATGCCATTGTCTCTGTAGCCGTTATCCTCAGAAGTATTTTAAGTCACTACTTTCTGTTACGGGTTGTTTTTTCTGAGTGAAAAAACAAATCACAACCCAATAAAGTTTAAAGCAAATCTTTCTCAGACAATTTGAAAAATCTGAGGAACAGCAGCAAAGGTGTCCACGGTCTAGATTGCCCTGGCATGCACAGCATCTATTAAGATCTTGGTAATCAAGAAGTCTGACTGCTGAAGCCCTGGCTGTATTTAGCTATTCCTGGGAAAACTATATTGACACAACTTTGCTTGTATTCTGAGTACTTTGGGGTTGCTTATCAACTACTATGTGTAGCTGTTCACCTTCTTGATTATTTAGAGCTCTTAAACATGAATGACTGGATTACAATGAGATGTGTCTTTGAGGTTGTTTTTTTTTTTTGCACGTGCTATGTGGAATTTTGAATGAAATGTTTGTTCAAAACAGTCAGAAAAGATTCTTTATTTACAATTAATGTTTCTATGTTTTTGTATACTTATACTGTCGATATTCATAATCATAGAAGGAGGTTTTGCAAAGTTTGGGCTTTCCAGTTTATAAATACAAAAAGAAAAAGAAAAAGGAAAGAAAAAAGGAAAGAAAGAAAAAATAGTATAAAAACAGCATAGAGGAAAAGTTAACTTTAGCTATAATTTTTCTCTTCTATTCACTTCATATGTAGTTTCATTTGAAGTTTTGGGCACATGTTGGGGTTATTTCTTCTTTTATCAAAACAGTTTTCCCATCTTAATTAAAATCAGTGGACTATGCAATTCTGTTAGATTGGAGGAAAGGAGAGTTTGTTAATTTACATTTAAATAAAACTGATTTTCTGAACTTCTGATATAGTTGCATTTTTAATATCTTGTGCTTCATATTATAAGTCGTACCACTGGAATTATAGGGAGTCTTGGCTCACATTTCTTACTGCTATTCTTCAGTAGGAGCAGTGTGTTTGTAGCTGTGGTAGTCTAAGAAGAGAGTCCAGGCAAAGCATATAGATGGAGGTAATTTTTTTAATTATTATTTATTAAATCTATTGGTATAACTGGAAGAAGAGAAAATTCAAAGAAGTTTCCTCAAAACATTGTACATTTTTTCCATCTATTCCTTTTTCTCTAATTGAAAGTGTTATTCATTAGAGGTGAGAATGCAATAATTCTCTTGTGGTATCTTGAGTGGTAACTTTCCTGCTTTGATACTTCATGATCAGAGTTTGAAGTTTAACTTCCTAGTGACTGACAGATTCCAAAGTGTTCAATAACTAAAGAGACCAGAGCACTCTTTTTACCTATTTTTTTTTCAGTCTTTCATTTGCCTTCCCCCCCACCCCCCGCTTTTTCTTTTCTTTTTCTTTGCAATTAAATTCTAGTCTTACCTCTAGACTTCTAGTTTTCATTGAAGGCTTCGATGCTTCCACTGAAGTAGACAGGGCATTCACATGGATGTAGTCAGAGACTCTAGAGTATAAATGAAGCACTAAAGTACTTCAATTAACACTTGAACTATGTGTAATTAACAGGAATCCTCTGCAGTACAGAAAGATGTAAGATTTACTTGCCACACTGGTACACTATGCATAGAGTATGTAGAGATGTACAAGAAAAATTTCTTATTTTAGTATTCAAGTAGGAATGGCTGGGAGAGAAACTTCCTTAATGATTTTCTGTTTAATGATTCTTAATGATTTCCATGTAAAATGGAAACCTGAAGAGGCTTCCTCAGTTTAATTTTGTGCTGTGATATGTCCAAAATCTTCATTCTTGTGGTCCTTTTGGACTTAGCACATTTTCATATTGAATAATGCTTCATTTAGTTTGCAGCTGATAATGTATATTTATGGTTTTACCATTAACAGGGACTGGAAATGCTGATCTGAAGGTAATGTAACATTTTTTGAGAATGCTTTTAGTTTATATTCCGTTGCTGTCACTGAGTATAGAATTACAAGGAAAAAAAATTTCCATCCAGTGAAAAGAGAAGGGTATTGGAACCTTTTCTAACCAAAGTGTAATAGAAAGTAGAAAAAGATGAGTTTTGTCAGAATCTGAATAATTCTGAAACATTTGACTCTACACCACTTATTATCAATGGTTATACCACAGTTTCTAAGCTAAATTTTTTTCAAAAAATGGAAAATCAGAATTCCTTTCTAAAACTGTCAAATGAAACTTTTTGACAATTCCAAAAAAAAAAAGTGAAGAATAGAAATTAATTCAGACTAACTTTTCTTTAGGGCTATCAGCTAATTTATCTGATGTCCTGGAGTATTTTTCCAACAAAAAGGAATGTAAGCATTTTTTGGTTTTCACAGAAATTCAAGTCAACTGCAAACTTCAGTAAGTTTGTTATGGCAAGAGCCTATAAGACTTGCTGTTGAATTTCTTAGGACTAATTCTCTGGATGAATAAGTGGGAATTTTTTGAGTTTACAATGAAAAAGTCTTCATTTTTGTCAAATTAATATTTCCAGTTGGTGCCAACCTATTTTAGATTTGTTTATGCTACTGGAAATGCCTTTGCTTTTCCATTCATATCTTCCTTTGAAGCAATTAACCAATCGAGGGGAGTTGGTTGCTCGATTTTCTCATTGTTTGCAGTCAGTGTGATTCTGAAGTCACATAATAAAAAAAGAGACAATGAGTGCTTCATTTAACGCTATCAACATCAATTATACATGAGCTCCGTTTACCTAGGAAAGCTGAATGCTCAGACTTGATCTTAAACTCTGGTCCCAAGAGAACAGGCAGTCATCCTGCCGGGGATAATGATGTTCTATATAAAGCAACAAAGTTTTATCTGTATTTTCCTGGTGCTATATTGTACAAATTTAAATATCACTCAGGTTCAGGGAGGCTTTTCCACCATATGGAAACACTTGAAACTGTGCTTAGATACATAGACTCTCAATATTATGCCTTAGATTTAATTGGCAATTCCCACTAGTTTCATGGCAGTTCTGCATCTAAATCTTGTTGTATCATGCCCAAGAAATGTCTCATGAAAGATTATATGCATTAAAAAAGAAAAGAAAAAAAAAAGACTAACCAAAAAAAAAAAAGAAAAATATCTAAGCTTATTTCTTTTGATGCAAAAATGGGAATGGCTCTGTTTTAAACGTTTACAGTCAGAAATCTAAACCTTAGGATCTTTCTTGAAGCTAGTAAACCATTACAGATGCAGCCATCCATACCCAAGATAAACTTGGTGATAGCTTTTGAGGCTATGAGAGTTGTGTCCTTAAGAGAAGTTTTCTCTTTTTTCTGCAAGTAGCTTGTAGTCAATTTACATTTACTCAGCTTGAAACTTACCAGAACATTGTGTCATGCCCATATACTAATTGATTTAATTATGCTCTGCAACAGAACTTGCCAATAAAACAAGGTGTGAGGTACTGTTACTGCAATAAACTTGGGAAATTTGGAGAGAAATACAATGTACTTTAAGATCCTAGTGCCCGCACACTCATTGCATATTAATATTGGATGTAATTCTTGACAAATGTATTGTCTTGAGGAGTTTGTTTTCACAGGTGTAATATTGGGCAGTGTCTGATACAAAGTTAATGTTTATCTATTAAAAGAGTTGTACCTCAAAACGTACCTACCACATTTCTGTGTTGAACCTGTATAGGTGTCTAACATCCTGCTGAACCTATCTGTTCATGAATGTGTACAATACAAATATTTTTGCTCCTTTAAGTAGAATTCTTACAAATAATGTGAATATTTTTTTCAGCTAGACATTGGGGTTTTTTTCTTTATTTGAAAAATGTTGAGTATTTTGGAGCTTAAGGGAATATTTTTCATTTCTTACTGTATTAGGGAAGAAATTTTGGGTGGGGTTAGTAAATTCTGAATGTTCCTGAACATATATTTCAAAAACTGCAGTGCAGAGCATGGCAGGGCTGCAACAGTAGGAGCAAAGCAAGGTGGAGCAAAGCAAGGTGAAGCAAAGCAAGAGAAACATTTGAAGTTTATTTATAATTGTATATGGGAAATAAATGAAGAAGGTTGAAAACAGATAAATTATCTTCCCAGCTGCACAGAAAAGTATTGACAGTGCAGTATAGATGCTTTATGTCAAGTATACTTCATTTTCCTCTGTCAAATCTAATCAATCATTTGTCAGTATCTGTGATGCTGCATGTCAGAAATTCACACTGAATATAGATAAATTTACTGTATACAAGAATACCACATATCAAAAATGCATCTCCCTAAAAAGTTTAGCAACATCATCGAAGAAGTGTCCTTCAACTGGACCGAAAGTGACAGATATTAAAAATGTACCAAGACAGAAATAAAAATACTTGAACTTGGAACTAGCAAAACATTATCTGAAAAATGCCCTGTGTCATCAGGAGAAGAATTTCACTCATTTCCTGAAGGTGTGAGTCCTGATCTTGCAGAGTCTTAAGTACACCCTCAGAGAAGTCCGACGGGGTAGTCAGGTAGAACTGACTACCTGAACATTCAGGTAGTTGAATGAACACTTTTATTAGAAGTTAATAAACATGGCTGTCATAAGAACACTTTATCCATCACCAGTTTGTTTTGACATAGATTGTCCGTAAACCTGAGGTCTACTCAAGGGTAAAGGTATCTATCTGGAGGTAGGACCCAAGATCCTTATGAAGATTTATATAACCCCTTTAAAAAAGTACAAGAGAAATTACATACCTAAAGTCAGGAATGGAAAGATCAGGCTTTTCTTTTTGAATGGGAGACAAGTTTGAGATCTCCTAGGTGAAACAGCTCTAAGAAGAAATGTCTGAAACTTCCATCCTTCACTTCCTTGTGCAACAGCTCCTTTCTGAGTTTAACCCAGCTCTCTGGGTTAAAACTTACCAGAAATGTTGGGGAAAATTGAATTTTTCCACTTCAGGATGAAAAGTCAAGTCAAGGTTGATTCTGTTATATAAATGGAAAAAGAAAGAATAGATGTGCCACACAGGGCAGGTTTCCCTTCCCATTGATTCCTATTGGTGCTGGCAATTAGCAGATTAAAGAAATCAGGGATAATTCTCAGGGCAGAGACCCGAGACTGACCCTTCTAAGGGCAGTGTCTCTCTGTCCTACACCAGTCCTTCTACATTGGCAGTCACTTTCCCACACACCACAGTCCATCTGAGAGGCAGAAGCATGACCCAGCCTAGTTTAAGAGTTTAGTGAAAGGCAAAGCACATAGAGGAACTGTGATCATTTTGTTGCTGTAAGAGTTGGTAATTAATGAGACAATGGCATTTTACTGTGTCTCTAGGACCCATGCAACCAGTATCCTCCAGGCATCCTCTGAAGACAGGGCCTGTTATGTATATAACATAAGAATGACTCTACCTTCAATTGAAACAAAAAACAGACATCAGAATAGGTATTTCTGTCTGTGATGGAAAATAAAATTTTTAGCAATGTTTCAAGTGTTCTGCTACTGGGTTACAGAATGGTTGTCTGATGGCAAAAAAATCACCACCTTTTGTTACAAACTTGACAAACAGTTAAAAAATGAAGGAATTTTTGGGCTTTCATGTTCTGACCACAGAATCAGTTTCAGGACATCTGTAGATATTTTGGTTACTTCTTGTTAGCAAATTTAGCAATGAAAATAATTAAGTAGATATGATGTGTTTTCTCTCCTTTCCTTTCTTTCTTACTACCTCTTTTTTTTTTTTCCCCAGCGTAGGTGGCTCTTAAATATAATTTCAATTACATTTTTTGTTGACTACTACAACTATCACTGCTATAGCTTTATTTTTTAGATGTGCTCCTTTTATAAGAATGAGAGAACACAACAGAATTTTAAATGGTAATGTTAAAATCCACATATTGTCTTTTACACAAATGGGTCTTTGTCCCTGTTTGCAAAAAGTGCACTGAGTTTTCTGAATTGTTTTTTAAATTTCCTTGTAGTACAAAATACTCATGAGTACCTACTGGCTCAGGAAAATAATTTAAAATACATACTAACTGAAATTTAAAACTTGAACAATTTGATGAACAATTCTGCTGAAAATGGGCAAAATTAATCACTGGTACATACTTCTTTCTTCTCCAAAAGAAAGAAGTGACACTGTAAGAAAAATATATGTATTAAAATGTAACACATTTGTTAAAAGAAACAGAGTAATACCAAATATTCATGGTTACCTTTCATATTGAGAACAAGGGAGATGTTTTTCTTAACTAGCTCTTTTTATTTTTCAAATTAATGTTTTTATTTTTTTTAATTCATAAACAGAAAAATAATCAGGAAAATTCTTCCACACCAGAAAATACTCAATTCCATTTTTACATGTCATTCTAATGTAAGAGAAACATCATGACTCAAGTAAATAATAAATGTTTTTCTTGTATTTTTCATGTTTTCCTGAAATCGAATATGTAGCAATTCACCACAAATACTGCAATAACATGGAGTTCTCTTTGTTACAAGTTTAATTCATTCTTACAGGAAAAAATATTAGTAACAAAAAGTCTGGAATAGAAATGGTGGGTTGTTTTGTTGTTTTGTTTTGGTTTTTTTGCAAAAGCATATTTTAAGATTAATTATATATAAATTCAGTCAAGATGTACTGTTCTATCTACTGCTCTGGAGTACAGTATTGTAACACATGATGTTTTGCTTTGGATTTCATGAGGAGTGTTATAACGTCCATCAGCTCTGTTTCAGCTAAAGTGTGATTTTTATTCCCAGTAAAGAAAACAGGAAGGTTAAAATAAGCAAGTAGATCAAGATGAATAGATTGTATAGCAAAGTACCAAGAGAAAGGAAAGGATTACAGTTTTTGTGCTTTTGAAATTTAGTAGATTATAGGGACTGGCAAACAGAATGATCATTTGCATAGGTATCTGACATGATTATGCCTCAGATGATTTATGTAAGGCCTTGACAGGCTACAGTGATGAGCATGCTAGAAATACGATAGATGGATGAATGGAAGGTACTCAGTGAGGGGAATGTGAATTGGGAAGTCAATATCAATTTGAAAATCAATCAGCAAGAATAAGACTGCTCAGTTTGTGTGCACGAAATATTCGGCTAAGGACTGTTGGTAAAGGCTAAGTGGAATTTCTGAATCCTACAGAAAATATTTCTCCAGCAATGTTCAAATGTCTGCACTAAAACATGTGAGATTCAATTGTTTATAGCTCAGAAAATCACAATCTTTTTTATACCAGAACCTTTTCTTTCACTGCCAGGAGCCTGCCCTGTCTATCTAGGATTTAGAGGAGACTCATTTCCCTTTCAGCAACATGATCAGGGCAGGGTGGCTGTAACACCCTGACCTCCGGCTGAGAACCCCACTGTAAGCCAATCCTTTAGAAAACTGTTTTGGTGGAGACACTTGGCTGCCCTCATCTCTAGGCCACTTTGAAAGCCTTAGCAAAACGAAAAAAAAAACATTGGTCTTATTCAAAAAAATCCTAAATATGTAAAGCACTCTCAGAAACGGCACCTATTTATACAGAAAACATTTTCAAGGCAGTCATTGTCTCCGTGTTTTTGTGCAGCCTGGTACAATAGGACTACACGGACTGAAGCATTCAAGATTACTTTTGATAGAATGCACCAAAAATATGTTAGAGGATACTGGGGTTAAAAGCCAAGTTGTCTAAACTTAGGAAATGCCAGAATTAATGCTGATCGTACTTAATTCAGGATATACATCATTTGTTCATTAAACACTGTACTATTTCTGACCATTTCCCAGATTTTTTATTGCTTGGGAAAGCTCATGCTCAGCATATGAGAAACAGCTCAGGCTTTCATTCCACTTCCTTTGTTCAGGGTTCGGCACCATGCTTTGTTTACTGCATATGATTTAATTGAGTCTCTGAATACAGAATTATTAATATTCTCATGATTTTTTCCATGACACTGCTATAGTATTTGAATGTATCAAAGGAATAATATATTCATCTTCTTGGTATTTTTCTGACATTAAATATAATTGTTCGCTTTTAATAGACAAGGAGGTAAGAGCCATGTTTTTTGGTTTTTTTTTAAAGATTGCTGTCATTTTGAATGCCCAACTGAAGATGGCCTGATTTGTTTCACAACTTGTTGCATCACAGCATTATTTATCCAAAGCACAACTTGTGTGCAATTAAATAAAAGATGTAGAGACATGGTATTTCTGAAAAACAGATATGAAATTTTTGTGGAGACTAAAAATACAAGAATCATTTGAAAGCTCTAGGAGACTTATCTAACACTATGTTAGGACAGTCCCATGTAGATGGGGATAAATTAATTTCCTGTAGGCAGTTCTAGCTGTCTAAACCATAAATAATACTTTCTTTTCCTAGAATTCTTGCTTTCTCTTTACACAATAGGTAGTGTAAGGGGAAGAATTCCTATGACAAAGTCCCACTCATAGCAATTCTAGAATATCATAGGGAACAGAGGTAGAACTGTTAGGCTGAGGAGAAGATGATGAGAAAATTAAAAAGTACAAGTACTTTTTTTTCCAAGAGGAGCTTCATGAACTCCAGGATGCAGAAAAAAGAATGGTAAAAAAGGAAATTATAAGCTTACAAGGTCCATTATGTTTGTTGTCATATATGATAAGTAAATAAAACTGGAATGAGAAGCCTGTAGAAAAAAACTCCTTTCACAGACACTAACAAAAACAGAACCTTCTTTCTCTTACTGCAAAAACACAAGGAATGCATTCTTCACATTTTCAGTATGGAAAACCTGCATCTTACCCCTCGCTATCTCCTGAACGTCCAACAGCGTTTTTATACTAAAATGGAATCTCCTTCCCAGGAAATTTTTAGTATTAAACACCTTTACTGCTACAATTATCATTAACTTACTGTCTACACTATGTTCTTGGCATCCTTTGCATGTTAAAGAGCAGAAACACACAGGTCTGTAGCAACTACTGATTGCAGTGTTGAAAATGTAGAAAGAGTATCTAGGTGCTCTGTGGATCACAACCTTATTTTACCTTCTGTTCAGAAAGCCAGATACAGCCCCAATCTGAGCAAGAAAATGTCAGCAGTTGACCACACAGCTCAAAATACAACATTGAGTATGAAGCTAACATGGTATCAATAGGGAGGTACTGTTCAGGGTTCCTTACCTCCTTGCTAGGGAGGAAGTCTCATCTGGTGTCCCAATTTTAAGATGCATTTGCTATCTTTAATTCATCTTCTGTTTGTATCTCAGATTTTTCTTAAATGAAAATATTCCCAAAACATAAAGGTTTCCAAATGGAAATACCATACGTCTCTAAATGTCATCTTATTTTCATGTATCCTCCCAGACTCCAAGTTTTGGAGTATGATTTGACTTATATCGGTATTATACAATTTGGAATGCATATGTATAACTGTTCCACCAAAGACAGTGTAATTTCTACAGAGGCATTACATTGAATGAGGTCACCAAAGTCACCTGTATCTTTTTAAATTTTAGATCAAGTTGCCAATGTTTACAGTTTCCCAAGCTTCAGTTTTTTTACTGTGTGTGCTAAAACTACAGAACTGCTCTCTTAAAGACTGCAAACAGTCTTGATGTTGTTGGGCTATGCCAAACCTGTAAGCACAGGTAACCAATCCACATGCCATAAGAGGATCTTGCTTGTTTTTATGCATCTCATTTTCTCTTAAAAGTTCTAAAAGATGTAATACTACTACTATGCTGGATATTCTTCAAAGCTGCCTAGGGGCTGCAACTTTTATGGGAGTTGGTTTAAAAAATCGTTAGACATTTTTGGAAAACCTAAACCATTTTTTTTACCTCTACAGTGTTCAAATATCAATTATGGCAGTAAGGTATTAAAGTTCTGCTCTTCTAAGTTTGTAAAGCATCTAACTCAAGCAGTCATGCTTACTACCTGATAGTACTAAAATTCTCATGTCAAATAATAGATACAACCCAGAATGTGGGCCAATTGGTAGCTTCCTGCCTCTAGGTTATATTTCCCAGACCATAAAAAGGCAGTCTTTATAATGCAGCCCCTGAAATACATTTTAACAGCTATAATGAAAAAGATGCTTTCTTTAATTAATACATTTGCGTAATCTCAAATATGGCTTAGTTGTTGCTTTCATTAGTCTAATTTTTTCTGGTCATAGTGAACACTGCCTATGCAATTTTCCAATTAAAATTACAATTCTGTGACTGTAATTGAAGCTTTATCTACTGATCCATCAATTCAGTACAGAAAATGATCTGAATGTAACAACTTGATTACATTTTCCTAAATAGCCATCAAGGTTATATATTCTATTCTAAATATATCTGCACAAACCTACGTAAAATGGATTTCTTTATTACTTAAACAAAATTTAAATCAATTACTCAACAGCACAATAATTCTCAAAAACTAAACTCATTTCCATCATTAGAATCAGCCCCTCAAAGAGAGGACAGGCCATGTCAAATTTTTTCTCAGTTGGCAATACATTGACAAAAAGGGTAAGACTGCTTAGTTTTCCAAACCCATAAATTTTATTAATAAATCCAGCTAGTGCCACTTTTTACTATTTTCTATATTATTTTCCTCCTCCAATTTACTAAAACTTGGAAAAATATTCAAGAATTTAGATTTTTTTCAAAACTGGGAGTTGTTGAGCTATTGCACTTATGCCTTTATCATTTGATGCACTATGGAACAGAGAAGCCAGAATGCAAATAGCTCATCAGGGCCTGCATCGTGTCATAAAGCTGAAATAAAGTCTTGGTTGCTTGGGGTTCCCAGTCCAAAATAACAAATAACTGTCTATTTATTTATTTATTATGTTGCACATAAACTTACAAAAGCAGGAAAACATCTTTCCCTCAAATTGTGTTTTGGGGGTTTTCATCAGAAATTACACGTTTAAGTGATCTTGGGAACTGTACTCCAGAGGAAAGAAGATAATAGTTTATACTATTAGTAGTACTAGCATTTTGGTATGATCACCTTTCAGCATTCAAGATCTTCTGACAGACACTATAAATAGATTTTTTAAAGAATATGAAAAGTATGATAGGAGTTGTCTGAAAGGAATTAGATGATAGATTGTGAGAGAAATATGAATGAAAGTAGGGAACTTTTGAAAAGGATGAGTTGGCACACAAAAAATATGGTTCCATAATCATGAAGAACAATATTTTGTAGAAGTTCATTAGAGAAACAAGGCAAGACAGGAGACAGAAATAGAAACTATATATATCTATATCTATTTATCTATCTATATTTATTTTATAGATCTAAGATATAGATGTATATAAATATGATTTTAGCTATACAAATATTTATCATATAGATGAGAAACATAGATGAGAACAGAAAATAGCCACCAAAATAATACTTAGAAAGGATGAAATTTTGAAAACTGATAAGGAAATGTAAGGATACTAGAATAATTCTTTGGCTGAGAGAACCATCTTAATGCAAGCTAGATATGACAAAATTATTACTAAGAGTTATTCAATAAATGAGAAAGAGAAAATATTCATTATAAGTACTCCTGCTTAGTATACCAACCATGAAAACGAAACATGAAAAATGAAGGATAAGCTTGCTCTGTAGTGACAGCAAAATGTCAGGGACTGTATAATCAATTCACAAAGAGCCAAGTGAGGAAAGGGAGTGAGGTTATAGCTCCAAACTCAGGAAAATGGTAATACTGAACAAGATACTGCTGAAAAACTGAGACTCCTTGTTGTTTGCAGAGATTCTTTCAGAGTAACTTAAAACTTTTGTCCTAATCCAGTCAAGTTAAATTCTCATCTTTGTGGCAGCAACAGAGCCTGGTTCCTGCTGAGAGGACCTGATGCCTTTATCTTGTCTCCCTGTGAGGTAGTGACTTCATTTCTCAGAAAAAAAAAAGAGAGTATATTTTACATTTTAGGATATAAAAGTGATGGAAAATCACAGCACTGCATGCTGCTAAACTTCAAGCATCATCTACCATGAATAAATATATTCAATTAAGATAATATTCAAGAGTCCTTAAAAATTCGCTGAGGAAATGTCTGCTTCTCTGATGTTCATTTTAATAAATCTCCAAACAAGAAAATTCCAGCAGTTTAAAGAATTGTTAATCTGCCATAGTCAGTAGTTGGTAAGCCTTATATCACTCCTAAGCAATAGTGGAAATGCTGGTATAAAATTCACTGATAAGGAATTTGGTGATAGGAATACAATTAAATGCTAACCAAAATAATTTTACATAACTTAGATCTAGTCAAATAAACTTGATTGTAGTGTTTGATGAGATAAAAAATTGTCTAGAAAAGGTAAAAGCGCAGATATTGTATACTCTGACCATGATAGGCATACAACACAGTGTGACCCAGAACTCTGATTAACACCACACAAGATCAACAGATCACATCAGAAATTGATCCAACAGATGGATCTCAAAAGAGTATGATGGCCAATGGGGGCCAAGCACTCTGTTTTTCCAGTGGAACTCCACAAATATTAGGTTATTTGACATCCAACTTTTATGCAGCATACCTAGAAATGGCTCAGAAAGAACCAGAAATCATGGCTAAAACTGATGAATGTTGAACAATTAGTAATAAAGATGCAATTAGTAATGAGGATGAAGATGCAGATATGGGGTTGATGCATGATTTCTGAGTAAAATGGGACCACTTCCACACAGCCAGGTTCAACAGAATCTAATAAGAAGTCAAACGCCTTGTAGCAAGAGCTGCAGGAAATTTATACAGAAGACAGAGATGTCTAATAAAAGTCAAGATTCCAGAGAGGAAATAAGAGCCATAGTGGAAAAACAACTTAATGTCTCTTGTCAGTGAGACAAGTGGCAAAAAGACTAATAGGGAGAGCAGAAGCAAGATGCTGAGTTTTTTCCTTATTGTAAGATTTAGAGAGGTTTTAATATTGGAATGCCATTCACAACTCCTGTGTTCCCATTTTTTGAAATAATGCTGCAAATTTGAAACATTTGCACAGAATTCAGAAAAGTGCCACAAAGAAACCTGTGAATGGTGGAATTCTTCAGGCTTTTGCAAAGCAGGCTTAAGTGCTTGTGAGAAGAAGATGATGTGAGCTGATTACAGTGTAGCTCTATTTCCATGGGAAAAAAATAGCAGGGATTATCAAGTTCCTTAACAGGTGAAGGCATTTGGTTTTCTTATGTCCAGATCCAGTGCCTAGAAGCTGAAACCAGCCATTCTAATATGAAAAAAGGCAAAATATTTATTAGCTTTCCTAAGAATCATAGTTATTCTAAGTAGGAATAGTTTTATTATGGATAACTTCTCTCTCGGTTCAGTTCCAGCTCTGTTCTTTCCTTTTCTTCCTCATAGTTGGCTTGAAATGTTCTATCTGGGCAGATATTAATGTTTTTCCATCCTTATTGAAGTAATAAAAACCAAAGTTCCTAAAAAGCCAAATACAAATAATCTTTAAGGTAAACTTCTATAACTTATGTAAATGTTGGAGTTGATGGCGACAAAAACAACAAGCAGTTTTAAACATATTGAAGGACATCAACATGTGGATTCTCAACAGAATTAATCAAGAAGATTAATACTTGGTGGATGCCTTGGTATAATAAGTAGGTGAAAATATTGGGGTTTTATTCTGTTGTCCAGTATGCCTTTTCTGTGTGGCTTTGGTTTGGGCTTTTTTGAAGCCTGTGACATGTATGATTTCTGAGAACATTAGAATAGGATGCACCTTGAAAACATCAGAATGAATACATCTTCCTGTGTTATTTTCACTACAATTTGCATTTGAAGACCACTCTAGAAAATTTGTAGAACAAAAAATTATCACTATAAGCCCATGACGAATTATTTGTCTTCAAGGATAGTGATTTACGCTTTTTTTTTTTTTTTTTTTTTNTTACTGTGGATGCTGTTGAATCCATTCTTCCTAGAAAATATATGCTGGCTCTTTCTCATTCAGTGTCTGTTATCCTACATTTTTTGGCCTATGTTTGACATGACATGCAGCAATTGAATGAGGCATAATTATAAAGGATTCTATGCCTGTTGTTTAAAATAGAATTATTTGCATGACAATTTATCCTGGAGAAGTAGAAACCAAGAACCAGGGCAAGTCTGAGCTTAAACAGGCTGCTGCTTGATGTCTCCTTTAGGATGACCTGAATCACTCTCCATGCTCTGACACACATAAAGATCAGAGGCACCATTCAGTTGACAGCAGTATTTGATATCGGGATGAGAGTGATAACACAGGATTTAAGAAAGTTTCATAGCTCTGTGGTTGTAGGATTTGGATGTTTATTGGGATAACGGGGACTGCTTCTATTGGCACTAGATGACAATGCCTAACCAACTGAGCTGAGCCCTAGATTGCTGTTAATTCCATTAACTGAAGGTCAATCACTTACTGCTCGTGTATCCTTACCAAATGATGCCTAGGATGTTTAGGATTCTTAATTTGGAAAATAATACCAATTCAAATCACTATTGCCCTGAAAGCATCTGTCTGTTTGGATTAAATGTGTAAAAGCTGAAACATTTTTGATACATACTAATTTCTTCATTGAGTCCCAAAATGTTTTCTGTATGGAGTCAGGGATTGGGAAGTAGACAGAAGATTGACTGTCTGAGCCTTATCTGTAGGTAGAGTCTTATTGAGGTCTTGCAGCCCTGAGTCAGAGCTCCTGATGAAAAAGGAAACCTCATGGAACAAGCCTGTCTAATTGTGTCAAGGCCCTAGTGAGCATTCACATGTGAGTATTTCGGAAAGAAAATCCCTCTCTGTTTGGGGAGAGTCAGACCTGATGCAGAAGGTACACCTTGGTTTTTGTATTCCCACCAACAAAACAGTAAGCCTTTGCTTCTATATCTGTGCCAGAATGTTTTAATGAAATTCTTGCACAGAAGAAACCAAAACAGAAACAAAAAACCAAAAGCTCCCCAGACTGCCCAAAAAAACCTCCAAAAATCATTCACTCCATTTTGTTCTGAGAAATCACATACCTTTTTTTTTATATCTGGAAGATATCAATGTAAGCCAAGTTTAAGGGAAAACTTCTCCTGGCCCAAAATTACTACTTTTAGTGTGGCAAAACAGCAAGCAAAAACAGTTTTGCAGTGACGGGCTTTACAGAAAAATGACCATAGTCATCAGTACATATATCACTTCATAAAAAGAGCGAAATAAATTAAAAGCTATTGGTAAATGGAATAGGAAAGGGAATTTCATTTTTATAAAGTTGTTTCAGTCGAAAGCTACTATGAAAAGAGAAACAGAATCAGTTGTGTCACACAATTCTTTATTTCCTGTTTCTTCTCAAAATATCAGCTCCTGGAGTTGTGAATTTGTGAAAATGGCTACTACCTTTAACTCAGCATCACACTCATTATAAAGATAGAAGAGTGGTCAGAACTGCCCACTAACTAAGCTGTTATTATTGAAGAGAATGGTTTGGAAAGCCTTCTAGCAACTGTAACACTGCAATTGCTAAAAAATAAGACTATAAAACATACTGTGACTGCTCAAGACTCAGACCTAAAATGGGAGACACATGACACACCCAGATATTGCAGAAACTGCCCTTGAGACTTGCAATATTATGCTTTTAATAGTGTCTTCTGTAGACTTAATAATTCAAAATGAATTAATTAGGTGTATAACAGATCAATTAGCAGAAATCTAGTTGAAAATCATGGAGATTCTTTATAGCGCTACACTGGGAAAATGTACACAGATATTTAAAAAAAATTTAAAATATATTCCAGTTACTTTTGTTAATGCAAATTTCAGAATAATTAGACATTGTTAATGGACACTTTTGTGAATACTTTATGTATTAAACACTTTAGAGTGTTTAAAGCCTCCTTTTTTGAAATTTTGTCCTTCTAGAAGAGAAACAAGTCTCATAGTACAAAATGGATTTTAAAGTGAGATATAAGAATGTGACAAAAAAAGTTTAAATAGTAGTGAAGACAGCATAAAAATTTTGGATAACTCTGCTCTGTTCAATATTCATTGGAAATAAATGTAAACTTTGCATTATTTGTCTCTTTTTTTAGCAAGGTCATAGTGAACAGAATCAAACTTGTTTTACAGCATTAAAAATAGAAAAGGCAGAAGAAGCTTTGAGCTTTATGCTCAGAGTTGAGAGAAGCAAAGAATGCAAGATATTAATTTTTCAGAAAACATATTTCAACTGTAACTACCTGGCACATTCTACACGCAAAATGACTTGGGATGTCACATCCATGGAAGTAGCATTTCTGAGGAATCATTAGTCAGGACAGCTGTATTTTTATTAAAATATTAGCTTGAATGCACCTGTGAAAACTATAAAATAAAGTTAATATTCTGGAAGCTCTAAAAAAACCCCCACCTAATGTCTAGTTTCTAGAAATTTAAGAATACCAGCATAAGAAACAGATGGCAAAAAAGCTCAATATCCTTTGGAAAATCTTCTGTTACCATTAAAAGCTACACCTGCTGAAATGTGTGATCTTACTTTAAATGTAGAAAAGCAGTAATAGGAATGTACAGCAGTATGGTTATATCTCTTAATTGGTATACCCCAGTGGAAACAAACATGCTAATTAAGCGATCATCCTGATTATAAGAGCCTGATAGGAATACACAGTGCTGGGAGATACTCGTTTCTATTTCAGCAAAGGCTTTAAATATAATCAGAGTTAGATGATTGAAATATTTATATTATATAAATGTAAGTGACTCACTATAGAGCTCAGAATGAGCATGAAGGGAAAAGGACTGAAGTAGAGATATTTGTGACGCAGAACAAAGTTACAATTTCAATTTCCTCTACAGAGTATTGTGGACAACACCAAATAGTCACTTTGATTTGACTAGGTTTGTCATTTTTCTACTCATTAGAAATTGAAATTCATTGCATTCAATACATTCAATGCATTCAATGTATTTTCTGAACTCATTTCATTTAAGGCTTAACTTTAATCCATGTGCCAATCTAGAAACTGATTTCAAAGGTCTTGTTCAAAGCTCCTTCTGCAACATTAATTTGGAATACTTGGTTCAAAATCTTGTAGTTCTCCTTTAGGGGTTTTAAATAGCTTTCAATGAAATTTGCCTCCATACTCAGACTCCAGTCCCACCTTCACTTTTAGCTGGCTGATCCCATCAGACTCAAAGTAGCTGCTGGGTACAGCCAATGAGAGAGGCATCAGAGCTTCCAGACCCTTGGTCATCAAACACAGCAGATTCAGGTAACAAAATAGGTGTCTGGATCCTTGGAATTTTCTGGTCTACTTTTGACTCCAAAGAAAGAGAGGTAAAAAGAAATAAAATTCAATTGGAAGTAGGCAATGGGCATAGAAACCCAAATGCTCTGTTGTCTTCTGAAGGAAAGCCTTTTTTGTGGAAATGTAGACTATTTGCTCAAATCCAACAAGGAACACCAATAACAAATGTTTCCCTTGACTGAAATGCATGCTTTTATTTGAACCATATGGCTGAGGAGAAACAAGATCAGCATTTATTTGATCCTTACAATGGCATGTACTGAATAGATGACAAAAGACTACAAGAAATTACAAATGCTGTCGAAGTACCATATAGCATATGGAATAAGGACTGGAATAGAGGTTTACTTCACATGTTAGGGGAGGAACTGCATTTGGAGGTATGCTTGTTCCTAGAAGAAAAAGGAAAAAGAGTCAAACAAAGCATAAAGTTACTGCTAAATTTTAAATCCAGTCTATTAAATCCAGTATTTTGTAGGAAGTTGAACATATTACCACAAATTCACTCTTAAGCTTACATAGAACCTAGAGAAAGAGGAAGTTTCTGCAATATTGCTAACAATATTAATCACCTGGTATTAAAAAAATCCCAGCATCTAGAAGAACATAACGTTTCTGATAACAGTTTTATTCCTTATTGCATGTAGAAGAAAATAAGAACATGTCTGCTTAGCTTTTCCTCTGTTATGGGTCAACAAACAATACAATAATTGTATTTGTATCCAAAATTTCACAAAACACTTAGCACTTAGCGTTGTGGTCATGAGCAATAGAATTGCTCATTAGCTGGCAAAAAATGCACTCTTTACTTTTTTTTCAAGTAGAATTAATAGAATAAAGCTCTAAGAATCCTAACACTATTCTTTGGCAGGTTCTTTCTTGTCTCACTCCAGCTGAACCCTGGGCTTTAAAACTATGTGCCTCAACCCTCACCCCAATGCATTCCTGAAATGTAGGAAATCCACTCAGTGCTCCCTGAGCTTTTGAGAATCTGCTGGAAGCTGCTTCTTCAAGATTTCAGGAATAGTTCACTATAAAATGAGATCTGAGTTTACTATAGTAGTAGTTTACTATAAAATGAGATATTTCCATCTAATTCATCAGGTATTTTATATAATTTAAGGGTTGTGGAAGTAGGTCAAAATAAAAATAGAATTTTAGTGTTTGGATACCAGGATTGGCATATAGAATGTAAGATACAATATGTATGAAATGGCAGAGATATGGCATTACTCGCTACTTGAGTAAAAGGGTAAAAGATCTCTGAGCACAAAGTAGTTCTTGAATGGCCAGAATTAAAGAGACCCAAGTAAGAAAAATGCAGAACCAAACACCCCTCCTTGCTACCCTTGTTTTGTAATTGTATATAATACCTGAAGAAGTCCACAGTATCTCTAAGGTTCCTTTTCTGAACTTTAGGTGTGGGTCTCCCCATCAATTTTTTTGCATGTTTTAGTTAAAAAGTATTCAGAACATCAAGTGATCAGATTCCCTCAGTCCTTCTTAATGTGATTTGTGAATCCTTTACCTTACAGCCTGTATAGGTATTAATGCACATGTGCATTTATCTCTCTCTAAAGTATTCACATATGTATGTATGTGTAGGTATATTCATATGAATATATAGCAAGTTGAACCTCTCAGAAGTTAATGAATGACACCCACAATTTAGGAATACTGAAACAAACTGTGCAGGAAAGAAAAAGTCCTGCAAGTGCATCTGTGTGCTAATGGCTTGTGCATTTCCTTCCAGTCTGTTGCAACGTAAAATGTCTGACTCGCTCAGCATACATAAAAGACTGCGCCACAGTGAGAGCACCGCAGACCTTTGATACATGTGTGGGTAGCAGGACAACAGGGCACTTGATGTAATAAGAAAACCAATTGAAGAGACTCCTTGTACAACTGAGTGACAGCACTGGAATTTTCGGTGTTCAGAAGTAATTAGAAAACAGCTGTGAAGGAAAATCAATTGTTCCTGGTCATCAGTGGCTCATTTTCCAGAATTAGAATAAAGAATACAATATGACATCTTTGAAAAGAGCAAGTAATTGTTTCTTCTTTGTTTACTGTTTTCACATTTCTCAGTTTATTTGTGCGAGTTATCTTTTAGTTGCTTCAGGACCACTTTTAAAATTCTTTGATTCTCCTAATTATATTGCAATCCCATCTAGTCATAAAAATATCTTTTACAGAGTTCTTCAAGGTGATGACTTGTGATTCATGAAGAGTTGAACAAATGCTTATAAATTACTCTTTGATGGTTTCATAACAGAAGACTTGCTAAATGAAAAAAGCTGAAGCCCATCAATGAAACTCCAGAGTTATTAATATTAATAAGTATTTGACCCATGAGAGGCCTGATGTCTTCAGATTCTTTGTCCTGATCTTTGAAGTGCTTTTGAGATATACCTGTATTCTAGTATGATCTTTTTCTTTTTGTTGACGTTACCATGAAAAGAGTAGGAGTCAAAGAGCGTTGTGTCTGTCACATAGTGCAACAGCCTAGGATGAACCTCTGCAATCCAAATCATGAGATCAAATTTTAATTCTGGTAGTAAAATATGAGTTTTAAGCTATTATCATTTGTGTTATGCCAGTGTTGTTAATATTGATTTAGTCTTACACAGTGACAGAAATTGAAATGCCAGCAGTGATAGCTGTGCTGAACTATTTTGAGCATGTAAAATGGTGCAGTATTCGATTAAATCACCCTTGATTCATTTGTTTATCTTGTGCTGCACTGTACATTTAATCTCTCATTACACGATTTGGATCCTAATTTACGCAGGATTCGAAGCAGGAAAGCAAAGCACACGTATTTGCAGCAATATTCCCTGTGACCTCTTATTAGTGTGAGGGAATGTTAGAGTGAGAAAGGCTCATGTGAGTGTGTGTTGCAGGAACCTCTACAGCTATTCAGGGAAAAAAACAACCCTGCTCTCATTGTGTGCTTTGCACAGTGCTTAGCCCAGAGAGGCCCTGATCAATAATTTGAATCCTGAGGAATTACTGCCATGCAGCTGACTATTGAGACAACCATGCTAACAGCTCTTGGGAGCTGTTCAGGAGAAATTCTGTGCCTGCTGCACTGTGCTGCTGCCGGAGAGGCTCCTGCTCTGGCAGGGGTGGCAGCTGCTGGTGCCCGAGCACTGGCTTTCGATGGTGACATCCAGCTGCATGCTGTAAAACTGTGCTCGCCTCTGGAGGGTAAGCTGAGGCATAGACTCTTGAAGCAAGAGCGTCTCAATCACGCTCTTAACCTTTCTTCCTCAGCCCTCAGGGCTTCAGTCAGATGCCAGGGTCGCAGGCCTGGACCTATATTCTGCTGCCATTCTTAAATTAGCTTGTTCATGAAATGGTTGTAAAGAAAATTCTGCTAAACACAGACACTCTGAAGAAGATATTTAACTGCAAAGGTGCTAAAAACACCTTCCAGAATAATAATATGGAGCTGCAGCTCCCATATTTCTTCTTCAAAAAAGCAGACTTCACAACTTCCAAACAAGTCTGCCAGAAAATTTCCTATTCACATATTTGGGCTTCATATTGGAAATAATATTGTAACAGCTTTCATTTAAATGGAATATATTCCTTCAGAATTTTGAGATAGCAAAATCTAGAGTTTAGGATCCAGACAAAACCGTAAAATATTTTCAGAGTATTAGTGAGGACAGATATACTGCCATCTGTAAGTTTCTACCTAGGAGTTTTAAGAGACTATCTTTCCTTGGCAGGATTCATAGAAACCAATGAAATAAATCTGAAGCATGATCTATTAATTTACTCAGAATAGTGGTGCCAAGTTTAGAGAGCACATTAAACACTGGCACTGGAGTTACTTTTTGGATAAAAGCTCTAAATGTCAACTCTTCTACTTACAGCAATTTTACATTGCTGGCCATTCTGTAACTGTGATGAGATCCCTCCAAATTTACACCAACACAGACAAAAGTAAAATAAAGGTCAAATGTTTTCACAGCTCAAGTAACTTGTTTCCCTGTGGCAGCTTCAGTGTCTGACCAAGAAGATGGAGACCTAAGGTTGCATCATCCAGCAGATGAGCAACATGTCTTAAAGGTGATCTCCTCCTGTTCCTGTTTCCTGACAATAAGCAACCAAATAAACAAGTAAATAAATAAAGTAGTGCTATCACAACTGGCAGCCTCGATGGGGAAGTCTCTATTAAGGGGTCAAACAGTAAGGATGAGGGCTGAAGAAACACACAGAACAAGCTATTTTACCTTCTAGGCAGCTTCTGAAGTTGAGTGTTGATTTTGAGGCAGCAGTGTGGCAGGGAAGGTGATGGAGCTGCCCACAGTTCTGGCTCTATGACCAACAAACTTTTATAAACACTGAATTTGAAAGAAAATTTATTTTCAAACTGGAAGCTGAGCAGAAATAAATTTTATAAATGACTGAAAAGTGTCGCTGTGGAGCTGCTAGCTGCGTGCAAGAACCAGGCTGAATCAGGTGAGGCGGAATTCTGATTTTATTATTTAATTCTAAAACTTATATAGACTTTTGAAAGTTCCTCCGGATTGGGTCAATTCAAAACCTCCCCCTAGGCCGATAGGCCAGGTTGAACTGTCCATCATTCCAGAGACAGTTTCAATAACATCCAAACCTTATCTTTGTTTATAGAACACAGGGAGAAGAAGAGAAAAATTTCCACGGGAAAGAGTCTGTGCTGTCACAGAAAAGAGCTATTTGAAATGCTTATACGGCATTAGTGAATTGTTTACCTGATTGGAAAACTATGGACTAGTGTGAAGATTAAAAACCCAGAAACAGCATAATTTGTGAGAATGGTGGCTTTGGAAGTGTGAAAGGGTGATGAGCAGTTACAGAAAGTGTATCTCATCTACAGAATTTGAAAGAGAATTTATTGAGACAGAGTTTTGCAAAGAAAAAAAATCCTGTGGAATAAATTTGCAAGAGAAGAAGGTAAGAAAGAATAAACACTGTACTAGTGGATTGTAGTGAGAGGTGCAGAGGGGAAAGAGGTCAAGCAGGTATGATACGGGATGAAGCATTTAGAGTTGCAAGAGCAGAAAAGGAAGGATCTAGGAAACAACAGTAAAAAATCGCCTGCAAACGTGAAAGTTTGGATGGCTTAAATAAGTGGAAGGCTATGGAGCCAAACAAAGATTTTAAATGAGAAACAGGATCTCTTAATTTTAACATTTTCCTTTATCCCTACATTCCACAGAATGCACTGGTTCACTTCCAACATTAGCACAGCTAATGTATCGAACTCACTCTATCTAACTCTAGCTAACTATGCTGCTGTTTGTCATACAATTAGTAGTGCAGGGGGAGGGATGCTAATGGCCAAGCAACAAACTCTGAAAAATAATGACATTCGAGGACAGAGATCCAGCCCCAGACTTCTCCAGATTCACCTAACTTTTCCTCCTTGCTGTGTGTTTTTGACCTCTGAGGCTTTTGCAGGTGACAGCATCAAGATTCCAGGAGGCACAGGGGGGGCATTGAAATTCCCTGCAAGCTTTGAATCTCTCTCCATTGATCGGTGTGTCAGTCCATGATGCACTCATGCACAGATGTTACACAACAGCAGCAGCAGCAGGTTGCAGAGCTCTAAAAATATTTGGATTTAATTGGGGGAAAAAAAAAAAGGTAAATGTTTTAATGCCCCAGCTTCCTCTCTGGCATAAAACAGAGGATGTGGTAGCTAGAAGGTGGCTTATTCTTTTTGGAGACTACAGTTGATTCACACAGAATTTGAAAGGGAAAAAAAAAGGAACAGAAAACATGGCATCTGAAAAATAGTGTAGACAGAAGAAGAAAGGGAAAAGCAGACACTTGAGAAATTTTTCAAGCATGATTCTTTGTCTTCTTGAACTCTGATTTAAAGGTTGCTTAGCAACAGTGGCAGTAACAGCTGGGACACCCTTGATCTTGTTGTGTAAACTATTAAAAATAGGTGATGGAAAGTAGCACCATGGAAACAATGACAGTTCTGAAGCAGGTGTCTGCAGTGCTGCTTTTCAGCTTAATGTCAGAGGTGTAAATGACAAAATTTATTTCTCCCTTTAATATGAATTTTTAGAAAGGAAGAAATCTTTATATTCCCAAAATTAAGTAAGACTGAAGATTACATTATCCCATTCTGTGGCACCGACTCCCGATTATTGCTTTATATGCTTTCTTGCCAGAACCTTTAGAGGATTTTCATTTCCAGAGACTGAGGTAATTTCACTCCAGTGAATTACTGAAGCAGTCCTTCAGCAAGGGTCATAACTGGTATTTACAGTATTAACCTCAGCTACGAAAGGATCATAACCTTGATTTCAGTTGGACAGCTTAGCTAAAGCCTCACCCAGAATTACTATTATTAAAATCATAATCTGAAAATGCTTACCTTATATGGGGCTAATAATCACAGCTAGGATTAATAAACATAGACAATGGAATCAGCAACACTCATTCTGAAAACATTAAGAGACCCAGGGTCAAGTTTTTCTTAATAAGACTAATAAATCTGTGGCATGCAAAAGAGGACCAATTCTCAGAAAGAGTAATTATCTGCCCTTTGAAACAGCATTCTTTTAGGTCTCTTTAATTCAATATCCATTTTAAAGCAGACAAACTTTCTTTAAAAACGTGGGACGTATCTTTTATTAGGCTAAGGATATTGAGTGTGAATAAAACACTCTGCATTATTAGTGAGATTTCTATGCACTGTTAAGCTAAAATATTACAAAAGAAAAAAAATATTCCTAACCCATGGGATAGTTGCATTTTACATTTTCTTTATTTTTATTTATTTGTAATGAGATGTAAACAGAGTCAAATATTCAAAAAAGGTTTAGAGGGCTATGTAATTTTGACATCTCTGTCCTTATTCTATGTCCTTATTCATTGGTGTTCCTGCATTCTGATTTACTAATAATGACCAATTGCATATTTGAAGCAAAGAACTATATGGAAAAAGAGCATAAAGAATTGTTCAATAAAGCCGGCTATGATAAATAACAACTACTTAGGGTTATTCTGACTGACTGAAGCATCTCCATCTCTGTACTGCAAAATCTTTGAAGAATTCAGCTTAATTTTTCAACACTTTTTATGAAATCGAGAATTATTCTTTCCTTTGAGCATCTTTCCTTATGCTGACATTGGTACTTTGATAAAGCAGCATCTTCTATCAGTCTTGCCTTTGCTTATCTTGGAAGAGAGAAATTAGGTACTAGAACGCATAATTTTGATATTATGTTGTAGTGCACTCTACTATTTTTAGAAGATATCCTACACTGAGGCAGAACAGAGCTGATGTGCAATGTCATTGCTTCCTGAGGAATTAACTTCTTTTGCAGCCTGGATATAAAGGAAATAGTGGGTATAAACCTTACATTTTTTGGTTTACAGAAAATTTCATAGAAACCTTTACTGCTATTTTGCTTGGGTTGGCGTATCTACAGTACCGAAGAATAGTTTGGTTTGGAGGGGCACTTAAAGATCATTTAGTTCCAACCCTCCTGCCATGGCCAGGGATGCCACACAACTGGATCAGGTTGCACAGGGTATAGTGTAGCATGAAAGTTACAGACTTTTTCTTCTAATCTTTAGTCTTGAGTACTTTCATACATTGCTAGGCAGAACAATTATAGGCTCCGGCACATTCAAATAGTCAAACTGACACTGGGCTGTATTTGAAAGAACATAGGAGTATTAAACCTTTGTGCTCAGCACCTATTTCTTCAAAGACTCGTCTGTAGTGTGCAAGAATGATGTACTATCCAAGCACATAGACTTGTCTTCCTGACCTCCATGAATTAAACTAAGTGCCAGAACTGACTTCACGGAAGTCTCTTCTTTGCAATAGTTTCATAGGAGCTATTCTACAATAATCTAGTAATATTGAATTATTTATTTTGCTCAAATTATTTTGTGAAATAATGTATTTGATTTCATTTGTCCTGCCCTGTATGAAAAGCAGCCTGTCCTGCTCTGCAATGTAGATTAATGGGGAGTTGTACAAAAATGTAGGATTTATTTTCAGTGTTCTGTCATTTAGATCTTATTGGTAGCAGCCAATTCACAAAGAAAGCTACTTTAACAAGTTTGATTGGGGAATTTAAGCAATGGGACTTATTTTAATTTGTGGCATATCCAAAGTTTGGGCTGACATCTACGATATGGGGGAGTAAAAAAGAGACTTTTCATTTTTAATCTGAGTATTACTCTAGTCTCTAAAATCATCTGAAGTCGGTGGAATCACCTAACAAAAAAAATAGCATAATTGGTTATAATATCTGTTACAGATTAAGAAAATTTTTCAAGACCTATATTTGGTACTGAGAAAGTTTAATGGAAATTGTTAAATATTCCTTTAAGTATTTTGGGGAGGATAAAACTTATGACACATGTGACTAACCTATGTCTTCAAGCATCTATTACACCAAATCATTCCTTGAGTTATGCCAAAAAATATACCAGTTTAAAGGCTTTAGAATACCAAGGTGTTACAAGTTGCCTTTACTATTTGCTAACGTCCTAAGTTTTTGAGGTTCCTGAATATCTGTATGCATAGAAATATTTTACTCTAACAACAACCAGAGCCATTAGGGTAGGATATCATAGGCAACAAACTCCATTTTAAAGGATGATTATTAGTTAGTAAAATATTTTAGTACTCTACCACCAGCATACCCAAGCACTAGAAATTTTTAAATATGAAGGAGTAACTGTCCAGTTTATGTGTTTTACTAAAGCAAAGTTTTCAACTGAAATTTTCTCACAAATATGTTCTCTCCATTGGAGGAATTTGAGGGATAAATCCAAGGGAGAGATAATCTCAGTGTTTCTATTATTAGCTAAATGTTTCTTTAGATTATTTTGCACTATTTACTAATGCTGTGTTTTTCTGGGAATTCTTACTTTAGACAATTTTCCATAGCTTTTTATATGCCTCTAAAAACCTGGTTTCTTCCTTTTTCCTTATTTGCCGCTTGGATAAAAAGCCCATGTATTTAGGAGTCAAAAATTTTCTGGAGTCAGTACAAGATTACTAATGAAACCTTCTGAGAATTTAGGGCCACCATGGATCTACTGTAGTCTCTACCAATCCCTTCTAAGCACAAGGTATACCTGACTTCTTCTACAAACATATTAAAAAGTCCCACCACAACAACACATTTCATTGAACAAGGTTTTCTTTATTTGAAGGAGCTCAGGAGAACAACTAAAGCTACAGAGGTCCATCATGTTGCTCAGTGTACTGCTGTGATGGTCTGTGATATTCAGGATGGGAAAAATAAGAGCAGTGAAATCCGAGGCTACCTGTTGGGGCTGAAACATCCTCTAATTGATCACTTTGTCTGGCAGAAGAGCTGCCTGGAGGCTTTTCATGTGGATTCTGAGACTACAAACTTCAGCTCAGCTATTCTCTTCTGTGTTTGTACAACATGAAGGATTATGTCCTTGATTTAACAATTGGAACCCCCTGAAGCTGCTGTCTGAAAATGAAATAAAACCAAAATAGCCACAGTATACATGGTATTAAAAATCTTCCCATATGACTCCCCCACTTTGGCAGTGCTCATCATCTTTTTGCCTCTCTTGTATTGCTGAAATTGATCACTGAGGTGGAACTGAATGGGAATGAGGAGTCTTAGAAAGGACACCAGTCATCCTGTCATCCAGAAAATCCCATACCTTTGCCTTATCCCACTAAGAAGTGCGGGAAGTAGAGGGGCAGGGGCTTCTCTGGATGATGGAGCATTAGAGAAGGCTGCAGGGCTAACCTGTCTTTGAATATTGTTGCCTCAGGTTTCTGTGGGTTTTGGAGGTCAAACAACAGTTGTGGGAGAGACTGGGGGCCAAACCCCAACCAAGGTTGAAGTGGCATCTCCATGCCACAAGGTGAGGGTAGCTTAAGGGGACTCAGGTAGGGCTGGTCCAGTAACACTTGTGGGTACACTTAGGGCCCTGATGTCTTTCTCCTCTGTCAGGCGAGAAATTTCCCATCTGCAATTCAGTCCCCATCCTCCACTCCCTCTCTTCCAGCCTCTCTGTCTATATTTGCTGGATTCAGCATTTTCAGGATCTTTGTGTGAGACTGCTTTCTGTACATGCTAGCAAATAAACATATGGAGCAGTCCAACAAGCCCATGCTCTTGCTGATTTCACTGCCTGCTGGGCAGTATAATGAACTACCAAATAAACTGTTTCCCAGCAATATTTTGAGATTAATGCTTAAAAAAATTAAGCTTAAGAACAGTAATGAAAGAGTTGAAAACTGGACTAACCATATTCCGTGATTCTCAGACAAGATGTGTTTTATTCCTGCTATGTCTTGACAAGTATCTTCCCACCAGGACTGCAGCTTGCAATGTAGAAATTAATCAGATGTTCAAGATAATTAAAAACACATTTCTAAGTGCTGTTGGGAAAGAGACGTATGGAATGAGGGGACAAGTTCTTAAATGGACTTACAGACAATGATTTTACAGTTCAGTTCCCCTGAGCATCCCCATTAAAATGAATCTGAAAGTTACTTTCAATCTCTTGCAGATTTACAGTATCAGCAAAACAATTTTCTCAAATGAAATTCACATTAAAAGATTGGGGATTTTGGGGTTTTTTCTTTCTTCTCTTTTTTTTTTTCCTTCCCTCAGTAGCAGCATTTAAGACAGGGGTGAGTGGAAAAAAAAAATTATTCACAAGGAAAAGAAAAGCATAGAGGAAAATAAAAGAGTTTTATGAGGATTTATTGAACATTTAGAGGCAAACATGTACAGTGGAAAGTCATTTTCAAGAGGGATATTGGGACTAATAACCTAACAACAAGCCTAAGTCAAAAGGTCTCCAGAAATACATCTGTGACCTGAAACCTATGAGTTTGTGAAGAGTCCAAGAGACCTTTGGTGAGACAGAGATGGCTACCCCTTCACATCTGCACAAGTTATGGAAACGGTGAATCTACTAAGGGATTTGCCTGAGAACTTCACCCCACCCTCCCAAAAGATAAGAGGCATTCCCATTGCTCTCTTCTTCTCTCATGTGTTTTCCCAGTGGAACAAGCTGTTGGAAATATTAGAAGGATTTGTTTCCAAAAACCTTACAAAGATTCATGTGACTATTTTAGGAAAAAATCCATCCCTTGATATTTTTTCACTGAGAAGATGATGCCTTTTTAGTGCTCTGAAATCAAAATATATGCCTTTGTGATTAGCCCAGGAAAGGAAAAAGAAGTGCAATTTTTCAAACCCAGAGGAGCAAATTATGCTTGCAGCAACATTATGGAATTTTGGCCACTTGTTACATATTTATTGAAAAGATAACTTATTTGTCTGCTTGGGTATTTTTAGTATTATTATTTTTTATTATTATTTTTTATTTTTTTTATTTTTAGAATATCTTGCTCTTTTCAAGGCTTATTGTCCCTTCTGGCACTGGAACTACATAACACTGAATATGTGTGACACCACATTAATTTCCATAGCGGAGGATTAGGCTATTACAAACATGGGATTAGGCCCACTTGAAGGATCAAAGCAAAAAGAGAAGTGAGATGTGAAGAATAATTATTTTTTTTTTTGCCAAGCAAAAAAATATCAAGGATAATAGAGCAAAAAAGAAAGCAACTGCCCAAGTGAGTTTTTATAATTTAACTTGAACTCCTGATCCTGAACTAAGAATATTGTATTTTATCTGATATATTTTTTACCAGTAGAAAAACTCTGAATTGTTTGTTTTCTTTTGTTTTCCACTGCAGCAGCGTTATTCATACAGAAACCAATACAGAATCTGAAACAATATCCTGAGGCCATTTTCGTACAATTTAGCATCTTGTATTCATGTGCATCATCGAACAGCTACACTTCCCATTCACGTTGCTAAGTTATTGCAGTACATTTTTGGTTGATTTTTCCATTGATGCTAGAGTAGTGTATAATTAGCAGTGAATAACTTATTCCACGAATTCAACCTCATTTTCCTCTTTGTGAAGTGTCCACAAATAGATAAAAACATACCCCTTATTCCATTTCACTGTGGAACAAAGAGAAGCTTTCTGTTTTAAACTCTGTAGGTTTGTATTGTGCTGCAATTATTCCATAATTTAATTTGGGTATTAAACAGGTGTTTGATAATATGATTTTTCCACCTAATTGCCATAATTTTTTTATCATTTAATTCAAAAAGTGTTATAATTTCAGGATGAAATATTCATCTGATACAAAACTAGTATGAATTTCTCAAATATAAGAGCTGCTCTGGGGGGCTGAAAAAAATAAAATTGAAGCAACATGATACGTGTAGAGACATTCTAGGGAAACCAGAACACTATAAAAGAAATAAAGTGCTCTGAGCCTAAAAAAACCCTACATTATTTCTCTTATGGAAAATGTTTATATATACCCCCATTCTTCCTTAAAAGTTGCTATGATTTCCTTCTTAATGGGAACACCAGTTCAGTAATCTTTGGCTCTTGACAAAGCCAAAGAGCTCTAATTGATTCAGAAAAGGTAGGAAGAGAAACATGATTTTCACATTTCTTTTTCACATTACTTTCCTTTGTTAAACTGCACCAAATACTGTTTTCTTTGTTGTCCAAGCCAACATCATTTTTTCTTCCACATTTGAACATGATAAGTTAATCTATATGGAATGATGTCTCATTTCATAGGAAATTTCCATAGCAGGTCTGAAAATGTATGTATTTAAATTTAAATGTATTCTTTACGATCTACCTCAATATGTAAGTACTGCATTCCTTGAAGATTGATGAAAATTCCTGTCACACACTCAGGAAAACAAACATAATGATTAATCCCTTTTAACTATCTTTTAATTTTTTGTCCATCTGGAACCATTACCAAGAATATTTAGGTACTCTGTTCAGCTGCTGGATATGAGGATGAGGGAGGCTTCTCTTATGGACAATAGGGTGAACAGAAGTGTTCATCCTGACTTACAGATATGTGTCATTCTGTGATCCTGTGATTCTGTTTGCATCAGTTCCTTATAAGTGACCATGCACATGTAGGAAATTATGTTTGAAAATAGCAATGATGTGATATGTACCAGACAGCATCCACTTTAGAGTTTAGAGCACTTATTACAGTCAACATCAAGCTAAAGTAAAAACAAATTGAATGAAGAGCAAATGAAATTTGCTATTTGTAAAGACTGATTCCCCAAAATGACCAAAATATTTCCCCATTTACCTGAAAATTTGATAAATAGAATTTGCCTTTGAATTAACTTTGCAAATAAGACTTCCATACCATGAGTAAATTAAAAGAATATACTGCCAATGCATGACTGACAGAAACAGCAGCAAATCTAACTGCCTATGGAACTTGAAGATCTCACTGGAGAGTCCTTCATTGAAAATAATTATGTGCACTTTAGGCTGTGCACTCTAGGCAGTAGAGTCTGGAGAGCTTAAAAGTTAAAAAAATAAAAAAATAAAAGTAGAAAAGAAAGCAAGAAAGAGTGAGTGAGAGCATTTTCTTGCCAGGCATGTTTATCCAAGCTCACAGCTCAAGATTAATCCACAAGGGCATAGAGGCAGAAGATTAACGAACTAAAGACAGTCTTCATTCCTTGCTGAATTTTATTTTTACTTTGAAGCTATTTGAAGGAATATGTCCATAATATTGCATTCTGTCAAGCACAAGACATTGTTCATGAAACAGATGTCCAATACATTTGTATCATCTGTGTAGTGGTGCACACATACAATTGCACAACGGAAGCTATATTCTCACAGAAGCTGCAGAGGAATTTATCACATGTGAGTAAGACATCAAAAAAAAAATCCCATTTGCCTTGTTTTCAAGCAGCGCTAGAATTAAGGCTATATTTACACTGAGGAGGGTACGGAAATTTTGATGGAACGTAGCATTCACAAGGAGTTATAAAGCAGCAAGACAAATTCCTTCCTTAAATTTGAAAGATCCAGGAATTATACAAATCATGGGAACTCTAAGTATGCACTACAGAATAAGAACAGAAAATTTAAAATGTAGCAATTATTAAACTTTGGTCTTAAAATATAGAATCGCAGAATATTCTTAGTCGAAGGGGCCCACGAGGATCATCAAATCCAACTCTTAAGTGAATGGCCCATACAGGGATTGAGCCCAAAACCCTGGAGTTTTTAGCACCAGGCTCTAACCACCTGAGCTAATCTATGAGGCAATCAGTCAGATGGTAGGAATGTGCTCCAAAGACACCCATATAGCCTTACACTCCACACCAAAAATTTAGCTGAATAAAGTTAAATATAGGGGTACACATATAGACAATTAAATGGTGCAAAGTAGCACACAATATGTCAAAGAATTTGCTACAAGCCAGAAATTATTTCCTTACTTCTAGTAAAGCACTGGTGGTTTCTCAGTTCTTTTTGGTTTTGCTTTACTATGGGTAAAAGTACAAAAGAAAAAAAAAAAACCAAACCAAAAAGCTCACCTATTTTTATTTGAAATAAAAGTAAAATTATAGTATACAGAAAGCATCTCATGTACTCTGCCAAAAATATATGAAATGGGCTCTGAAATAAACTAAGTCTTAAGAAAAGTGATGGGAGAGAAAAATTGCCATAAATAATGCATTAACTTGGACTTGTTGGAGATAGAATAATTTTCTACTCATTCATGAAATAAAAAATACCAAAAGGAAAGCATTGATTCTGGTAATGGAAAATGCATGAGAAAGATAAGACCCAGATGACTTAAAGGACTGTATAGATTAAGGTAACTTGCACATGTTTGATACAGGAAAAGATTTCTGGAAAATGAACATATACAGGAACATCAGAGTGTAGGTCTTGAGTCCATGCTGGACCAGACCTCTACCCTGCACTGCTTTTCAAAATTCATCACAGCAAGACTACTGCTATGTGCAATGCATTATTCTTGTCCTCACACAGTTATTCTGGGGCAGTTTATATTTAGTCCAACAACATCCTAGAAAATCAAGAGATTTTGGAAGTGGAACAGCTTAGCACAGACCTCTTCAACATGAAATGTAAGTGGTCTCTTCCTTGAGTACTTTCTCATTTAAACTATGTCATGCAAAAGCAAGGAGAATTTGTGGTTTTAATCTGCAAAGGAGATTCAGGGATGAATGAAACATCTAGATGTTGTTTATGTTAGCTTCCTCAAAGAAACTGCAAAAAATTATCCAAGGTGCAAGACACATAGGTGAAGTTAGGATTTACTTTAAGAATTGATAAAAGTTTCTGCTAAGTCAGTGGAAACAGAATTTTACGCTATACAGTGCCAGTCCCTCTCTGACAGAACAGTGATAAGCAGTTGCTTATGAACACCAAATACCAAACATTCAAGTATTAACTGTTGTGCAAGTAAACTGCATATTAAAACACACACAAATTGGGTATCAGAAGAACAGCAGCAATTTTTTTTTTAAATACTTGTGGACAATCTTTTAAGAAATGCAGTATTTAAGACATTTATTGCTTTTGGAGGCGTAAACGTATAAGAAGGCTATGCTCTCTTTCTGCCCCAGATGTTGTGGAAAAGAACTAAGGAAACCCTTGTGCTGGTTTGGGCTGGGATAGAGTTAATTTTCCTCAGAGTAGCTGGTATGGGGCTGTGTTTTGGAATTGTGCTCAAAACTGTGTTGATACTTCAGGGATATTTTCATTACTGCTGAGCAGTGCTTGCACAATGTCAGGGCCTTTTCTGCTTCTCACACCACTCCACCAGAAGGATGCTGGGGGTGCTCAAGAAACTGGGAGGGGACACAGTCAGGACAGCTGATCTCATACCGTTATGATGTCATACTCAGCATATAAAGCTGGAGGAAGAAGAAGGAAGAGGTGACAGTGTTTTGTCTCCCCAAGTAATTTACTTGCTTCGTTTTGCTTTTTGCTTTCATGCATGGCTTTTACTTTCCGTATCTCAGCTCATGACTTTCCTCGCTTTTACTCTTCTGGTTCTCTTCTCCATCCTGCCAAGGGAGAGTGAGCGAGTGGATGTGTGGGGCTGAGTGGCAGTTAAGGTTAAACCACAACAGCCCCTTAGAAAAAAAGCATTTATTACTTTTATCTGGAAAGAACCCTACAAAAACCCTGAAATTATTTCCAATCTAGGAACTGCAAACCTTTCTAATTCAGCGGAAACAGAAGCCAAATGATGGTGATGTGTTTGGACTGATATGTGTTGGTCTCAACATCAAATATTCTTCCCAGTCCGTGGAACTGCACTGTCAGAGCATGTTCTATATATGATTGTCCCTGAATCAGAAGCAGGAGGACAAACAATGATTGTCTAGGCCCTGATGAGATTTTTAGTATCTACAGTAAAAGTGAGAGCACAAATTTATTTCATTGCCTTACATGAACTAGGTATATAATACTATAAAATTACCAGTATTTTTGTTTTGTCAATATCTTTTCTTTGAACCATATACACATATAAATGGCCTTTGCCATTTAGAAGATTGGTATTTAGGACTTGGAATGTCTCTACAAATACATCTGGCTTGTACAGTACCATTTCATTTCATTTCATCTTCTTTACAACTTCAGCATCTCATGCAATGTTTCTTAATAGCTGTAATAAAGTGGCTCCATTCAGGAAAGTGACAGAAGTGCATTCTGCCAGGAAACAGAAAGCACCCTTTGCTTGTCTTATTCTTGACATACTCTGTACAATGACCACCTGATAATTCTCTTGGCCATGTGCTTTACATTCTTGTGACAATTCCTGATTTTCGTGTAAGACTAGAGCAAAAAATCTATTATTTTGGCTTAGAACCAGCATAAGAAGTACTGTAGCAAGAAAATATATGTGAGGAACAAAGAAAGCGCAAACAAAACATGGGGCTGTTAGCTAAGACACAACAGACTGATTCAATAGGAATCACAATGGTTCCTTACCTAAACATGTAAGATGTAAGTTCTGCATTAAGCAGTCTCTTCTTTCAGGCTTTGCATAACCTTTAATATGTGATATAATTTTCTTTTGTTGTTTGTTTGGTTTTTTTTTTTTTTAATGTCTACGATTTCTTTTGAAAGTAAATGAGTGCACTGGCATTTAGACCTAAGGTCGTGCAAATTCTGTCCAGTTAACTAGAAGTAAATACTTTGGTATTTTTATAGAAGCCTGAACATATGCAAATCCCTTGGGCATTGGAAAGACAAGAAAGGTTCTAACCAATTTTTTTAAAAAATTCTGTATATATGATGGGCACACACCCAAACTGGGTAAACTTTGATGTCAAACTCCTGTACACAGCATTGCCTGCAGATCCCAAAGACACCCATTCTCCAAGTTACTTTTTCAATTAGAGAGCAAGTTTCTTAGAAGGTTGCTCTATACATGGCCAAAATCTTAGACACGTTTTAGGTATCATCACGCAGGCAAATGTTATGTCTGTGAATTCAGTTCAAGGGCATCCTCAAAATATTCTTCTAACCTGTTCTTTGCATTACTCTTGGGTTTCTTAAATAACTTTTAGCCTCTTCCTGCCCACTCTGTCAATTAGTTCACAATATTTTAGAAGACTGTTAAACAAACTCACCTGTCAGTAATCACACTGTCACTTAACAATAACAGCAACAACCACTCAAATGGGAGAGAAATAGTTCACCATCAGACAAAAAGCATCGTGGTCATAAGCATTAGCTGCCCATGTTACCTTACACAGAAGAAAAACTTGTGCACAAAAGAAGGTTTCCTAATGATTCCAGCAGCTAGAAACTCGAACTTGTTCCTGCAAGCTAAATCTACAAAAAGCAAAGAAATTCCAGTTTTGGTACAGTGGCTATGGCAACAAAATCTCAGACATAAGGCAAATGATTCTTAATGAAATTACTGAGGGAAACAGAGACGGGTTTCCTAGAAATTGGATTATTCTGGGACTTCAGGATTCAATTCTGAAATTTGTCCATCTCCTTTGTGTTGGGGTGTTCCTAGATGTCTGATCACCTCTATGCCCAAAGGAAAACTGAACTCCACTGCCTGTACGTATGCTGATTGGTATGTTTTCTCAGGCAGGTAGCAACTCTTGTGAGGCTTCCCAACTTGCATTCTGTCTGGAAACAAAATACCTTAGTTCAGAAACTGGGTAGCCATGTGGTCTTTAACTTTACAAGGTTTTAAGAGGAAAAGGTTGCATTTATTTCAGGGGTGCTGGCATGGATGTGGGGAAAGGCTTGAAGGAAGCTGAACACTGTCTTACTGTCCACTGATAACAAAATAAATGTATTCTTACTATCTTCTTGGTATTGCATACAAAGACAGCCTCAAGATATCTCAGGAGTTCCAGAGAAGCAAAAATACTCACTGCCAGAATCCCTGGACCTAACTGTAGGCTCTAGTTCAGCTCAGGCTCTTGACTCCTGTCATTTCTTGAGTTCATAGATCACATTGGGAGATCACAAAGAGAAACCTAAAGAAACCAAATTTGAAAGGATACAAATATATTTGGTTTTTATATGATATAACATCAATAAGATAGTCAGTGTCCACCAAGAATGATAACACTGCCAAATGTGTTTCATGTCCTCAAGGACTTCACAAACAAACCTCTGTAACACCACCATACTGTGTGGGTCATTAGAGGGCTCCTGGAACAAGTAAAGAGATGCTTTTCACAGCAGCAGCAGTCATGAAGAACTTCCCGAGCTGAATTACAGGGTCAAGTTTTCTAGACCTTTGGCTTGTCAAAGACCAGTATTCTGGTTGGCATGTCCAGGTATTGAGTCCTATGGAAAAAGTGTGGATGGAGAGTGAGCTTCCCACTCTGATAATCCATTGGGCTCTTGACAAATTCTGATAAAACTGGAAATTCGATGTAAAGTAAGCATACCGAAAGCATATGGAGAGAGAATCTTAAGGCCCTGTAAATTTTTGCTGCAGAGGTAGGTATCAGAGGTAATATTCAGTCTAATGATTACCCTAGATCAGCTTTTTTCTTTCTAAAAAAGGAAAAGAATTAGAGACACAAAGGTTTTATCACTCATATAAGGGTAAGATTTCTCTTACAGTGGTAGTGATAAAGGGGCAGTGTAGTTCTTCCCAAAACACATGTGAATTAGATGCAGGATGACAGGAAAAAACAGCATTAAAATTAATTAAACAAACAAAAGGATAATGTACCCTGTGATGGAAAGACGAAATTGAAAACCTAAAAAACCCCCCAAAAAGCTCTGTTTGGTGAAGAACGCTGACAAAAAGTACTTTATTTTGTAATTCTGTATTGCATGCAGTATTGTTTCAGAAGAAAAACTTTCCAAAGCAAGGTACTAGTAAAAAAAATAACAGTGCATTACAGAATTTAGCAATATTTTTTCAGGGTAGTTCCTTGCATATGTGATGACACCACGAAGATTACAAAATAGAGACCAATTTAAATTATTGCAGATATCACGTCTTAAACTCTCACTAAGGTTTTCACTAAGGATGAATTTCAGGAAAACAAGTCATTTATAATTGCATTTTCATACATAATTATCATATTGTCATTACAGAAAATGATTGTCAACAAACAATTATAAAGAAAATCTTTGGAAATTAGAGTATCATCTACTTTTTAAATAAAAGGTAGGTGTCAGCGTTTCAGAGGGGTTTATGAATTTAATACGGCTAAGAAAATGTTTTGTAAAGAAATTTTCAAGAAGAGTTAAACAAGAGATGTTATTAATTAAGAGAAAGTTGTGTTTAAAAAATAGGAACATTCAGAGAACACATGTGAAAGCCAATGTCAACTGAGCTTATCATTCTTTTAAAAGCTAGAGAACCCACATGATACTGTACTTATTAAACAGAATGTTTGACCTGAAAAATTAACCAGATGAAGCAGCACTGATGCTTTGGAAACTCATCTGTTGAGTCTTTTGGAAATACCAGAGAACTAATTGAAGAGATTTGACTGTATTGTCACAAGAAATAGGAGATATCCCTTAATTCTATGAGATGAAACGGCACTGACCTCGTGCCTGAACTCCATATTCAAATGATTTTCTCTTTATTATTAATAAGTGTTTGTAATTGGGACTTTTACCTTATAAATAACGGGACAATCCTGCAAGATTCTGAACACTACTGAGTGATTCTGAGAACCCTGAATTTTTAATGCAGTTGAAGGAAAACATCAACTTTCAGTATCTCTTTTGAAACCAAAAATGCATTTTAAGCATTTAGATTTCTGTACTCATGGTCAGAAACTGGTATACATGGTTTATACACTGTGCTTGTGCTCACTCAGCTTAGAGGAAAGCCACAGCTGAGTGACTTGATTTCCTTCATTTAACAATAACTACTAAAGACAACTAGAGCGTAGCATGCTGCAATATCAGCTTGCACCTACCTGAATAGGCACAGCATTTTCATTCACTCTCAGTGCCGTATGTGGCAACCTTTTGAGTGTTCAATGTGCATTCCAGTCCAGGCAATACAATAAAATCATAAGATTAAATCTGACAAGTGAACAATTTTTTTCAAGGAAAAAATATCTGCAAAAGTTGTGTTCAGAAAATTATCATGAAGTCAGTTATGAGTATCTTCTCCATAAAGAGTGAGAAAGGCACCCAGAATAACTGTGAATTTTATAATAGTTACAGAAAAATATCCATCTTTTTATATATTAGATGTTTGTACTCTTAGTAGCACTACATAGAATAGGACTGATTGCACCTGTCAGTCTCATAGAGTACCAGAACAGTATGCAGTATTTCTTCCTTAAATTATTTTAAACTGTTTTTTTATTGCACACACTTTTAAGGATTTTCCAAGCACTATAAGAGAAACAAACATATGTGACTCCTACTAGGATAGTTTAATGACTCTAAATAAAATAAAATACATGAAGTACCTGTTGAAAGATAGAAATATGAAAAAATACAACCTGAAATTGGTCTGTACAGGCTTATTATTTTAATTTTTGTAATTTGGAATTGCTATGATAAAACTGATTTCATAAGGCATAAACATCTTTATGTATTGCTTGTGTTATATTGCATATAGCAATTATTTCCAATGTTTGACTAATATGTTTTCTTCTATTGGCATAAGGCTTCAATATTAATCTATATAAGTAACATTGACTAGAAACTTTTCAGGAAAGTAATGAAAGCAAAGGAGTGTAAACAATGGAAAGCAGATATTTGTTTCCCAGGAAGAAAATAGAAATCACTGGCTATTGATCATAGGCACAGGAAGTTGATTAGCACTTAGTAATTAATAAATTCTGTTTTATAAAAGTGCACTCATAAAGAAAGAAGGTTTCTATAACAAGACAGTTGCAGAATTTAAAAAGACGATAAAAATGTATAATTTTTGGAACAATCAATACAACCAAACAGTGATTTTGGGGTAATATTAAACCTTTGAACTAATTCCTTTAATTGAATTAGGATGGATTAGGGATTAGAAGAAGAAGATTCATAATCAATTTGAAATTAAGCCACACACAGAGAATAAGTGACATTTCTGATGCCAGCAATTTTTGATAATGTTCTGCTCAGGGATAAAATTTGAGGAAGCAACTTAAAACACCCAGCCTTCCTATGCCAAAGACATTGAGTATTAGTCCTCTAGGAGACTAAATATTTGAACTAAACTTGAAAGGAGTATAACACTAAATGAAAAATTGTTTCAGGGTCTTTGATGCATATTCTATAGATCTAAACTTTGAAAAATTCTGTTGTCTGGAGACACACTTTCTATCAAGGCCTGTAGTAAAAGGACAAGGGACAACTCTTTTAAGCATAAAGAAGGTAGATTTAGATTGGACATAAGGAAGATATTTTTTATGATGAACATGGTGAGGCATTAGAACAAGTTGCCCAGAGAAATTCTGCATGCCTCATTCCTGGAAGTGTTCAAGGTCAGGTTGGATGGGGCTTTGAACAACCTGGTCCAGTAAAAGATCTTCCCACCCAAGGCTGGGTATTTGGAATAGGTGATCTTTAAAGGTTCTTTTGGACACAAACCATTGCGCCATTCTATGACTCTACAAAATTTTTTTGCTGTCACTTATATTTTCTGTGATTTCTTCTCCAATGTGCTCCTGAAAATCTCAATAGCAGCATTTAACTAAGATACAAGCTGTATGTCTAAACATATTAAAGATCATGAAGAACTTTGAGGAGAGTGGGGCCATATCTATATATTATGCAGTATTACTGTTGAAAAGACACTTAATGTAAACTTCTGTAGAAAGAGATCAAAGGATGCAAGCTATGTAAACAGATTAAATTTTTCTGCTTTTGGATATATGATTGTTTTACCAGGACTGTGGTATAGCCTGACCCTCCATTTGAAAAGGGCTTGGGATAAATTTGATTTAAATTAAAAACCAACAAACAAAACCAAAACAGAAAAGGATGAAAGTTCAAGGGCAAGGCATAGCAATGTTTCTATCTGGAATGATTTAACAATCGCTAGCAGGCTTGCTGCAATAGATAGATTTTTCCAACTTTAGGCTAGGGCTTTCAACACTTGCCCATCTCCCACATTCGATTGCTTTCTGTGAGATGAGGGGGGATGTCTCTGACAGCACTTCTTGATTTAATTTTGTACTGTTGGGCAACAACAGATCAGCCATAGTGCACCCCTGGTGGATTTGTATGAGTGGGGGGATATAGAAATATCCTATTGGATTTTTTGCTGTCATAGGCAGGATGCCAGACACAACAGGGAGAATTAATTATTAACAGCGCTGCTATCTTTCCAACTTAGCTTCAAGGCACTATTTTGTTTGCTCTCACTGATGGTGATCATTTCTCAACTGTTCCTTATATAATGAACTGCATATGCCTCTCAGATTTCAGGCCTTAATCTAGCAGGTTATCTGCTGTAGCCACAAATCCTGTCATTCCTTCAGTATCCAGGTATTGGAGTCTGTGATTTAAACTGCAGACCTCTCTGGTGTGACAACAATATGTACAGCATTTCAGTAAAGAGCATGTTCAGGCAGATCCATGGGACACTGGACAAATTCGTGAAGGATGCCCATTGGGAGACTTCATGTTCATATATTCCAAAATAACCAGCTAAATTCTGTATGGTAACTGATGGACAGAAGTACAAATGCATTGAATGGACTCATTTGCAGGTGACAACTGCCACTGCTTCGAGAAGGTGACAATTCTCTTCCAAGTCTAAAAAGTGCCTCAAAACTTAAATTATTGTGAAGTCTAAGGGCATATCTGAACTTTTTTTTATCTGAAAATGGCCATTTCCAGTGTCTTCAAAATTCAGTACTGTAGCATTTTTTTCCCAGTCAAGAGCACCTGCTTAGTATAACATATAAACAACTAAAAACTCACAAATATGTATGATAGTCTTTGCATGTTGAGGAATGCATAATACTGTCAATATTGCACTCCTAAATCACACTACAAGTAGGCTAAAGAAATTAAGTGCTAAAATGAAGAAAGAGGTTAGAAACAAGATTTACAAAATGAACATAAAATCAGCAAACACTGGTAATTTTTCACTAAAACAAATACTGAACCAATGAGAAATGAGTTTGAAGCTATTTGTTTTCTTAGTACTTATGTAACAACGAAGTTATTAATGTGACCAAATAGGTAAAAACACAGCAAGCAATTGCTTTTTAAGTGTCCAAAGCGGGGTTGTCAATGGTCCTATTAAGAGGGGTTTCTAGTTTAAGCATGTGTTCAACAACAAATTGAGAGCTGCATAGGTAATTTCTTCTCAGAAGCAGTAAAAATTTTGAAATATGAACGTTTCAAAAGATGTTCCCTTAAAAAAAAAATTACATTAGAAAATAAAATTTCACTTTAGAAATATATTTTCCCTTTAGAAAAAATATTGCTTGGTATAAAATAACTTTTATATTTGAGAATATAAATAAGTTAAATTTTGCATTTACTCTTAAAAATGATTTATTGGCTTATTATTTCTTGTGCATCCTTAAAATATAATTATTCAAATAATACAAAAATAACTTTAAAACAAAACAATGCTAACCCATAAGTTGGAACACTGTGAAACAAAATTCAACCAAAATTTCATGAAAAGTTTCCACAGATAGTGAGACAATGTGACATCAATCAATTGGTATTTTTAAGGGGGAAATCATTATATGTCAAAAATGCTTCTCATCTTCTCTTGAGACTGTTACGAGACTGTCTCAAAGATTAACCTGTTTCATTAGATTAATGGTAATATTCAAGTGTTTTCAAAGGAAGTGTGGGGGCACATCTTCACAGAAGAAACACAAAGATAATCTTTTTATTCATGTGCCATTTGTCAATTCTTTCTTGTGTGTAATAAGGTAACGAGATACATATTTAGGATTCTAGATTCAAAGCCCATATTTGAATTGTGCTTTAATGGACTCTGTATTCTTATTTAAAGTTAATAGCAGAGAAGTTCAAATGTGGCACCTAGTATGAACTAGACAAAATTTTTGGTAACATTGAATTAAATAGTTGCCCTTATTTATCAGGAATTTTAGTCACCACTTTTGCTTATTTATTTAGAATACAACTAAAAATGGTTCTGGACTGTTATTTATAAATTATGTATTAAAATCATGTTTTTATGCATTTTGATATATACAATGAGTGAAGTAGATAACCAAATTAGGGATTCAAAGTTATTTTGAAAGATGTTACAAATTTAATTTGGTGCCACATTGGACTATGTAGCCTTCTGCAATCAGAAGATAATAACGTGTAAGGCTTTTCTTATTTTCAAAAACTGATAATAGCTATGGTTAAAAGATGAAAAGAAAGAACAAGTTAAAAGTTACAATAAAGATATTTATTTGTCAAGTCACTGTGCTCCCTTCACTCAAGGTATGATTTGAAGTCTTGATATCTTGTCTTTTGCATAGTTTCTGCTATGTAAAACAGAATGCTGTGGCATGGGAAAATGTAACTTCAACTGTCAAAAATTCAGGCTGAAGGCATTGTATGTATTCATCAGACGATCAAGGATGCAGCTTGCAGCTGAGATAAGGAAAACAAAAAGTCTAAAAATTTGTTTAGCTTAAGAGACTTTTCGCAAGTATTTAGGTTCTCTTTTGGAGGTTGCTCTTTTGTAAACAGCATCTGAAACCATTATTATATCTTCAGGAGGATGGAGATTCTTGTAAATATTTTTAATGTATTAATTCTGGAAATAGTAGTATTGCAATAATTCATGGAATGTTAGCTTGAGTGTAGGTAGAAATTATGTGTGGAGTTCAAGTCTAGCTTGATGACAAAATAGTTCCTACCTCATAAAAACTTTGACCAAAATGAACTTATCCATAGCACTTAAATTTAACTTCTGGAGAGGATTCCCAATGTCTACTGCAATATCTGCTTTTCACCAAATGCAACAGATAGTGTTTATGACATTTATGTAAATTCATTTTTCAGCTCATAATTCTTTCCTTTCATCCTTGCTTTGTAACCTGTTTTGAATTTTTGGGGACAAATGTTGCTATTCAGCAACATTTCTGGGAGATGTCAGATTAATTTCTTTCAAATATAATTGGCATTTCTGCAAAAATGTTCTATTTTGCCACACAGGAACAATACATACCAAAGATATTTTGCAGCAGTACTGCAAAGACTGATGGTATTTTTAGAGCACAGTGGAGCTTTTTAAGAAAAGTACTATCCAAAGCCCTGGTATTTGCTGAGTAAAAGCAATGGATAGCCTTATTTTCACTTGCATGTTTGTTGAATAAGCTCTGAGCATTATCATGTGGTTTTATACTTGACTCATTTGTCTATTCATTTCTTTTCATGGAAAAAACCCCAGAGAGCAATAGAGAAAAACGTTAAATGCATGAGCAATACTATCTGTTCTCAAATGTCCATAGAAAAAGAGCTGGAAATCATAATTATTCATTGTGTTAAATAACATCCTTTTAATGTCTAACATTTATTTTGAATGTTAGAATCCAATTACATGCAATAATAAAGACCTTTACAGCACAATATCTTTCAGCACAGGGGGCTTATGTAGCTACTTTCCATCCATTATTTGTACATCTCCAATTTGTTTAGTACAAGAGTACAATCATGGAGAAATACAGGAGAATAGAAAACAGTTCAATTTTGTCAAAAATGTGTACAAATACAGCATGATACAGGAGAGCAAAAAAGACATTATTAAAAAAGAAAGGCCAAAGCATTTAACAAAGAGAAAAAACCAAACCTTTATCTGCAAGAGAATGCAATTGAAACAGGAGTAAGACAGCTGAGTAACTCAGTTATATATGACCTTGTTAAAGATGATCAGAATGAGCACCTGAAATAAACGTCAATATGATCCGAAATACCCGCAAGGGATACCAGGACTAAGACAAGTGACAAGCTAGCGTGTCTGTCCTACAAAACTGATGTTACTGTAGCTACTGCTAGAGATAATATCATCCAGGACACACAAGCTCTTCTCAAACAACAAATAAACATGCACTTGCACAGAAAAAAACCGTGTAATTACATTGCTTTTTAAGCTTTAATGTGGGAAAACAATCATACATATAAGGTCACAGACAAAAGAGCAAATTTATTTTACTCCTATCAGAAAGGAAGGAGGCCAAACAGGTAAAAAGTTAAAGACTGACTGAAAGGTGAATTTCCATTCTATAACTGAGGGTATAAAGCAAGAAGAATTACATATGGTATGGATCCAAGTGGATAGAAAGTTCTGAGACCTGCAAGAAAATAGATGAATAATTATGAGCAAGAAGAAGCTAAATTAGCTACAGTCCAAGCAACAAAGAATTACAGACTAATCTCCATTTTAGCCTCTATGTGCCAAATTATAAAGCACTTGGGCTATTAAAAGAAATACTGTTGGCGTTCTGACTTTTTTTTCATGTGTTACAAAAATAATATAGTTTTGTGGTTGAGTGTCACAGTAATATCTCAAAACCAAACAAGAAAAATAGTATTATCAACCTACACAACAAATCATATTTGATCTTTATTTTAGTTTATTATGACCAACTATCAAATAAAGTATTTCAGCCCTTATATATTTGCATATCTACAGTTCAGAATGACTATTAACTGTATATATTTGATTACAGAATATAAAATCCTCTGTTTTCAAACTTAGATTATTTTGAAAAAATCCTTTTGCTTGTAAAATGTCATCTGGGACAAGGGCTTAAATCAAGCATTGCTAACCAAGTAACCCCAACCTTCCCTGAGAAATATGTTCAAAAATGTTTTATTGTGTAAAATATGCAACGCGCACACAAACACACTCATATATATGCATGTATATATACACACACATATATATAAACACAATATTATCTATATATGTTATTAGAATTGATGTTTGTAAGCTCAAAATAGGATAAATTAATGTTTAGATGCGTGTTACCCCCAACTCAGATTTTCTGATGTTCTAGTGTTTGTGTCTAGCCTCAAAATATCAGGAAAATGAGGTCTTTTGAGATGAAGTAGCATACAATTAGTACAATCCTATGAATCCTTAGAGGTCTTACTGCCACTGCAATTTGCTTTGCATAGGTTTACAAACTACAAAATAATTTTAAGGTAAAACGCAAATGCTAATACTTTTTTCTCTTTACTACTCTCCTGCTTTTTGATTTATTGATTAGCTTTGCTGGCAAATTCAATACCTACAAATCTCTGAAGTGAGATCCATTCATCTTTAATGTTCTCCCTTTAAAAAAACTGTTCACACAGTTTGTTGGGATTGTAAAGACAGCAAACTAGGCACACTGTATTTTCTATTTTTCAACACAACATGCTCAAGTGAGTGCTATGTGATACAAAAGGAAAGGTAATTTCTATGTTGTCCTAGACCCCTTGTGCTTGAAGCAAATAAGTATGTTCTAAGGAACAGAAGGTTAAGGAGGTAATAGATTATTAGGTAGCAGCTTTGTAATAAATGTCTTTTGAATAATTTTTCTCATAATCTAGTTGCCATTAATACACTGTTAGCAGAGTGCTTCTGGGGAAGAAAACAATCAGTTTTAGTGAACTGATAACTCTACACTCACCCACTGTTCCCTGTCATCACTTTATCATCTTATCGCTTTATATCAATTACCAATGTTCCCCTCCTGAAAACAAACAAACAAATAAAAATATTAATACAGAAAAAATAGAAAATATGAAAACTGTGGTGATCTTTGTCCCTGGAACTATGTATCTACAAATGTATGCAATTACACCTGCAAGTTGGTTTCTCCCATCTTGGCTTATCATGGCGGTAGCTTGCATTCTAGGCCCACTTCAGTCTTAGGAAGAAGTTCTTAATTGCTTAATGACTATTTCCATGGGCTGTTTCCTTTCCCTGAACTCATAGAGGAATTCTGATGTAGGGAACAAGTTATTTATATTTAAATTTTACAAAATACCTCAATTTTCTGTAAACAACTGAGAGGCCTCAAACATAACCCTGTCATAACCTTAGGTACTTGTAGGCACGGTTTTGCCCTGTGTTCTGCTTCGTATTCACAAATAATAAAGGAGGAGAGTTGATACATGATGCAGAAAGTGGAGGACCACATGGATATTAAGCTCAAAAAAATAATGAAAGGAGTAAGAGTACACAATCTCAGTCTAGTCCTAATATGGCACAGGTTAAGAAAAAGAGACTTTAAATTCCTTGGCTAGTGAAATCAGTTTGAGACAAAGAATGTATGATACATACATGGTCATGCTTATGCTGGACTCGAAAGCATTGGGAAGCACTTTCACTCATGATCATGTGTTTAATGTTTATTTTCTGTACTCAATATATTTAATAAATACCACTAAAAAACTTTTTTGTGCCCTTTAATTTGAAATATTATTCCAGTATTTAGGGGCAGGGTGCAAGGACATATAGACATATGGCATGCATATTCTTAATAACTGGTTTTTACTTATTCACAACATACGTTTTGCTGTTTTAATTAGTGTCAAACTTGGGCAAAACCATTTTGAGTAAAGGAAGAAATAAGTAAAACCTTTTTTTTTGGAAGCTTATCTGAATGAAAACATTGAAATGATTTTACCTTTCATGTGTCTCTACCCTTTCTAGATGTAAAGGAGTTGAAGACTGAAACAAAGACTATAATAGTAAGTGTTTAAGAGGGCACAGTTATTCACAGTATTCATTTTTATCCTGTATGACTTCCATACATTTTTCCTTTCACCACTGGATTTTGACTTAAGCTTGCTTATACCTCTAAAAAACTCTTTGAGCCCTTCAGAAAACCTACTATCAGGGCCCTCCTTGAATTCTCCAAATTATTCTCTTTTAATATACAAGGATCTAAAGTATACAAATGAACTAATCTAAGTATTCCTCCTCACAGTCTACAGAGTCGTGCAAATGTTGCATACCATTCTGCAGTTGCTGATGCTTTTCAATATTCAACTCTGGTAATCGCAATCTAGAGCACACTTCCAAAATGTGTAGAGGGAAATGTGACTCCTGCAGATCTTGCCCAGAACAGCAAGTCTCCCAATCCAGCCAAACTGAAGAGCAATTTTAATTCAATAGCATGATATGTTAGTGACAGATTTTTTTTTCTCTATGCAGTTTCAGATTTTTGCCATCAGCTAGGTTGGTGCCCTTATTGTGAAAGAATTAGTTACAAAAGTGATTTTAATAGTGACTATATATCCCTACCCTTGGTAGGAAGCCCAAGAAACTGATTTTTCATAGAATTTCTAATACAGTTTCTTTGAGGACAGAGACAAAGGTTGGCGATTTTAGGACAGCAGAAAAAAACAGAATTGGATTTAGAACAGGAACCTGTTTTCAGACTAGGAACACTTGGAAGCACAAGGTTAGAGCTGTCTCTAGCATTCCAGCTACAATTTGTATTTTATTTGAAAACAAAAATGCAGTCTTTGTGTTCATAGTGCACGCACATACATTTCTGTGCTACAAATATTTGAATCAAATAGCATGTGAGTTACAGGAATATGAGCTATTTACCACACAGTATAATTTTGGAGTTTAGAGTCAAGTATTTGGAAAGACAAAATAGAGTCAGCAGCATACAGCCAGCAGTCAGTAGATTATTCTGAAGCACACATCATCATATTGATATTTTGAGATGGATAAACAATCACATGGGGAGATATATTAAGTAGTTTTTGAAATAGTAGATGCATTTAAACTAGCAGGCCTATGCCTTTAGAGACAAAGATTTCATTTAAAGAAAAGCACCTTAAATGAAACACAGTATGAACTGTTGAATTTAAAAGCATCATGGGAACAGAAATTTCTATTCTATTCTATTCTATTCTATTCTATTCTATTCTATTCTATTCTATTCTATTCTATTCTATTCTAATTCTACATATGTGTTAGAAAAAAAAAGCTCAGAGGTTTCATAAACCCTGCACACTAAAAGGCTTTATAAAAAGTAAGCAGATCCTTTTTTATGCTCTGATTAAATTTGGAAGGAGACACCAGAATTATAACACCTCTTATTTGAGAGATAAAGTCTTACTAACTATAGGCATTTCCCAGTTTACACAGGATATAAGTAACAGGTGTTTTGAGTCAAGAAAATGACTGTGGCTCAATTTGCTATGGTATCTTGACAAAGAATAATGGGACTTTATTCAATTCACTAAGTATTATTTACTGTAGGAGGAACTACAGCTGAAAAGAAGGAATCAAAGACTTTAAGACAGTGATCATCTTAATCTTTCTTTAGCTAAAAGAGAATACTAATCTTATGTGAATGTGTGGGGGAAATATGCATTAAAAAGTGACTTTGTAGAGAGGTTAAAGCAATTGCAAAATATCAGTTCCAGGAATTGCTCAGAATATTGTGCAAGAAATCCTCTACTCTATGCTGGTAAATCCAGTGGTGGGAGGATGACAGCTTGGGGATTATTTTTTTTTTTTAATGGAAAGTAGGTTTTTTGCTAGGAAACTGCCTTAACCACAAAAAGAAAGATTCACTGTGAAAATATGAACTTGGCTCTGTTACATGACTAGTTTCATGATGGAGGCAGTATCTCTTAAAACCCTGGTTGCTGAAATAAAGAGATTAGAGAAACACCTCAGCTTTCTTTTTAAAAATTAGTACATACTGATCTTTCCTACCTACAAGGGGAGCCAGAACAATATTTAAGTTCAAAAATAACTATGGAGGGTTACCATTTACTGTTTCAAATCTCATTAACTTAAAAATCAAATCCTGGCTTCAAGAGGTCCAAACTCAGGATTTGGCAGTGTTAGGAACTGTAGGTACGTAAGCTGTATGCTTACACTCATGATAAACTCACAGGCAGTCAGGAAGATGTTTCAGCATGTTAAAATGTAGGTCAGATTGGGACAGTGATACAGAGACGATTGGTAAAAGAAATATTGCTGTCTATCAAAAGTGGAGAAGCTGGTAACTTCTCTCACACACACACAGTCTAGCAAATTACTTCTGTGTCCCATCTAATAATTCTCCTTCAAAGAGGAAGGAGCATCAGATTTCAAACACCAGGCAATGGAAGACATGGACCATTAAACACCATGGCAGAATTATGAAGTCAGGCTTCTATTACACCAAGAAATCCTAGAAGGAACTACCTTAGGACATGTCAGTGTAAACGTGCAGACTCAGACTCATTGCAAAACAGCTTATTGACACAGGTGAAGCGGAGCACAAATTCATGCAGCCTTCAGCTCTGATCTACCTCTGCTACAGCAGTTTGAAGCAGTGTTATGTTAAACAATCCAAGTTCCTTCTGTGTGCTAAAGGGAACAGTTGATATATGGAGCAGGAATAATATTCTGTATCTTGGCCTTACTATGGCCTGCTTTTGACTAGAGAATGCAAACATGGTTGATGAACTATGCAGAGAGAAGTTAGAATCATTAGCAAAATTTAGAGGTGTGTTGAATGCAATTCAGCAGAGGTCTTGCCTGGGTCTTGACCTATGCAATGTTCCATAAATAATCTATATGATAGAACACAGGCAATACTTTTTTATATTAAGTCAGTATGAAAATTGAAGGGATTTGATTAGATACCTGTATTTGTGGCAAATAAGACAAATGTCCTGGAAAAACAAAAAACCAAACAACGTAATTAAAAAAAACAGAAAAATGGGGACAAGTGCAAAGCATTTGAGAAAGAAAAAAATAAAGACTTTTTAAGCATAGAATGAGAAAGTCGAGTCTGATCAGAAAAGAAGAGTCAATAAATGTGCCAATCTGACAAAAGTATTTGGGGCAGGAATTAAGCCTGCATGACACGTGACATAGATCTTTGTTTTATTCAGCACTGGCAGTACCCCAGCAAGTGTATTGCAAACAGATTAGAACATGACACTTCTAAAAAAAGTAAGATCCCTTGAAGAGCATCCAGAAGAGAGCAGTGAGAATGATCTGAGGTCTCTAATAACTTTGTTCTAGAATGAGAGAACAGAAGACTCTGAACAGTGTAGTCTGAACAAGGGAACAGAGGACAGGAAGACACAAAAACAGGCTTTAAAAATGTAAAAAAGACTGATACAACTGGAAAAAAAACCCCCAGACTTGATTTGCATGTTGCCACCTGAATGACATAGACATAATTGGTCCTGCCATTGTTTATATAGCCCCGATCCCTGGGGTCATGTTTTTTCAAGACAATTTTTTCTATCTCCCAAGGTGGGCTCTAGTATTGAATTGATCAGAGAGGAAAGTGATTAAATTGGCAAGCATGCATTCAGATGGAATTTTGAAAAAAATAAAGGAAGGGAATGGGAAAACTTTTAACATGCTAAAGATAAAAACCATAAAACTCTTCACAAAGTTTGCTGAGAATGATTAATAGCTTTGGTGTCTCAAAAACTCAGCTTTACAATTTTTTTTTCCTCTAAAAACCGTGTTATTGATGTCTTATATTTTATGATTCAATAATGACTGATATACACAATCTAATATGGAGTGAATAAAAACCTGCATCTAGATCTTTACACAATTTTGCCCCATATTTTCTGTATCTGAAAGTGAAATAGTGGTAAGAAGATTAATTTCTATTCTACTTCTCTATATCAGAGTAATTTGAAGGGGAGATGGCACAGCACTCACAGATATCTAAAAGTCCAGAATATTTATAATCAAGCTTCTTTCCCCCCTAACTGTAGCTAACTTATCAGACTAATTCTGTGAGGCAGTTTTCAAATGTTCAAATATTTTAAAATGTGAATCATATGCATTATGTAATCAAATTATTTCATTCCTATCCAGTAAAAAATTGAAGAAAATGTGTTTCTTTCTACTTTCTTCCCCTAACAAGTACAAAAAGTGTTCTTTGGCTTATGGTTTCTTTCTGTATTGATTTTAATTAAGGGCATTTAATGATTGAAAGCTAGAAAGAGATTTAAACTTGGCAGTAATACATTCTATTTGTTATGCCACTGTTGTGGTTTAGGAGAGGTATTCCCCAATTTAGTGCTCCCNCAGTTACAGCAACAAGACTAATGACAAAAAATGTGCAAAGAGAGGGCGATTTACATGCAAAATTCTCATGCAGCCCAGGAGGATGAAAAACCAATGGCAGACAGACCCTCCACCTGCCACGCTTTCCCACCACTGGAAAAGAACGCTCTTTCTTCCCATAAGCAAGTCTCTTTTTTGCCCTTCCTAGCAATGATGTAAGATGGTATAAAAAAAATTAGGATTTTGGCCCTGTCCACATGACTCCAGGCTCTGCCCCTTCATGGCTACTGAAAAAATTAACCCTGTCCTTGGCCGAAAACAGGACAGACGTATGAAATGATACCAGCCTGAAGCACTTCATTATATTCTCAAAAATAATTGAAGGAATAATTTATGACTCTAGAGACATTGCAAAAGGACAAAATGCTTAGTGAAGAAGAAATTATTGAGTTACACCAAATACTGAGTTTCCCTTTTTTTCCACCCTAAGTGTTAAGTATACTCCATAAAAGCTTTATTGAGCTTTTTGAGTGAGCTAGCCAGAGATTAGGCACTTTATGAATCCCACTGGATTTTTAGTACATATATGTCATGCTGGCAGGCAGTATCAAGAGCTAGACAGTAATGGAAGAGAAATGCAGGGACTTCCTTATCCATTTCTGGCTCATACTTGCTCAGGTGACTGAGAATTCTGTGAGTGCCCTGGCAGGCAAGGAGACAGTCCTCCAAATACTGCAGTGTAACCCTCTGAGTCTGACCAGTCAATCTAGCCCGGGTGCCATGACAAGAATGTGCAAGAATCCCATGATTGAACATGGAAAAGAAACTGGGTTTCTCCAACACAACTTAAATATTTTATTGAACCTCTTCATTTGAGTTTAAAAGCTGAAGTGCCAGGAAGGGGAGTTAAATGGCTAATGCTACCATTTTCTCATTTCTTGTATAACCAGCTTGCCAGCTCAAGGTTGTTGAGATGCTTAGCTGACACTCTCAAAATAGTATTATTTCAATGCCAGGGCAAGACTGTTAATAAAATCAATCTCTGCCTTTGAAATTCAAAGGAAGTTGTTTATTTTCAACCAGAGATATGACAGGGACTGTGATTTTAGCATATTACCATTTCACTAATTTGGATTAGTTTATGGTCACTATATGGTGCAAATATATGAAGAATAAAGTAGTGACAGTACACATTAGAAGACCATGGTTTGTGACTTATTTAATAAATGTAGTACTTTTTTTTTTCCCTGTATTTAAACACCTCCCCATAAGCACAATTGAAAAGAACCAAATGCAGCTATCTTCAAGTGTGCGTTGGCAACTTGGCTAAATAGACACTTGGATTCATTTTCTTTATCTGAGCTGGTATTCATACTGGGATATGCCTATGGTCTTTTTTATAGCTACAACAGAAAATCTGTTCTATCATTTGCAGGTTTTATTTTATGCAGTTTATTTATTCAACAGCATATTTAAAATTCAAACTACTCGTCTAGGAATGATTCTTAAGATTTTAATTATTGTGTGTTAGTGCAATTAGGGTAATTGATTCATTGAATGTTCAGATAAGCAAAGTGCCTTAACAAAGTTTGAGTTTGAGACAGTGAATATAAAGATAATATAACTGTATTATCAGGATGCTATGAAATGTATATTTTTATATGATTAAATTTTGAACTCTGATAAAGAATTTTTCAACTCTGTTTCCTCTTAATGAAATGTCCATTAAACACTGCTTGCATTTGTCTCTCTATGTACATGAGTATATACAAAAGAATGGATAGAAATGAGAAAAACATATATATACCAAATATTATAAAGGAAACAAGTTCTCTTTCACAGGAACTCCAGACAGCCACTGTGGTGCTTCCTGACAGAGTAAAGCAGCAGGAGACAGCTAATGAGGCAAGTCATCCGTTATCATTGCAGTGCTTAGCCTGATTTAGTTATCTGAATCAAAACGACAGATTCAGGAGGAAGGCTCCTGGGAACCTGACTGAAAATGTTGTGTTGATGTTACCATGCATTGATCAATCTAGTGGAGTGCCTCTTCGTCTCCATGCCAACAATGAATAGAAACAAAAAGCAGGGGTTAAAGGGCACGCTTTTGGAAAACTGATATTGGGGGAGATATTTTCATTATAAACAAGTTTTGTTAAACACTGAAATAAGCTTCATGCCTGAGACAAGTCATGGCTCTTCAAAATATAGGAGGCTTTATAATGTAATTTCAGCTTGTCAGGAACAATTTTCCTCCTTCCTTTTATGATTACCTAGAAGTTTAGCTTCAGAAGCTACACTTTATGTCACCGGTTGCTTATTAACTTTATTCTAACATTAAGAGAAAGTAAGAGACTTTAAGCATTTCAATAGCAGCAAAGTGCCAGTCAGTAGTTTTTCAAAAAGTGTGATCATATTTTTATAGAAAATTCATCTTATTAGATGGGGAAAGTTAATCTTCATAGCATTAAATATTTTTAGAAAATATGCAATTTAGAAGACAAAAAGTAGTTGCTATCTGCAAAATGAAGAACCAAATGGTGACTAATTTTGATGAGGAGTTAAAGGTAGAGCTAGGGTTTTTTGAATGAGAGCTCTGGACTAGGCTTTCTTACAAAATGAATAAATGGTATTTAAAATAGAAAACAAAGGGAAAAAAACAGTCTTTGTAAAGAAAATCAAGTCCATAGAATCAGAGAATCATAGGATATACTGACTTGGAAGGGACTCCTCGGGATCACCAAGTCCAACTCCTGGCCCTGTGGAGGACCCTCCAAAAATCACACCGTGTGCCTGAAAGTGCAGAGCAGAGCACATCCCCTCCCTTGCCCGGCTGGTGATGCTGTGGGTGATGCGCTCCAGGACACCGTTGTCCCTCCTGGCTGCCAGGGCACTGCTGACTCATGTTCAACTTGCCATCAACCAGGACCCCCAGGTCCCTTTCTGTGGCACTGCTGTCCAGTATCTCATTCCCCAGTCTATAAACACAATCAGTGTTTCCCCATCCCAGGTGCAGAATCCAGCACTTGCCCTTGTTAAACTTCATATAGTTGGAGATTGTCCATCACTATAATTTGTAGATGTTTGTCTGCGGGGCCTCTCTGCCCTTGAGGGAGTTGACAGCTCCTCCCGATTTTGTATTGTCAACAAACTTGCTCAGTGTCCCTTCAAGTCCTGTATCCAAGTCATTAATGACAATGTTGAAGAGAACTGGGCCAAGGATGGAGCCCTGTGAAACCCCACTGGTGACAGGTCACCAGCCTGATGGCACCCCATTCCCTGTAACCCTTTGTGCCCAACCCATGAGCCTGGTATTTTCCCTTTACCTTTTCCAAGTTAGTTTAAAGCTCTGTCAAAGAGGCCCAACAGCTACTGTGCTTGAATTCTTTTTCCCCCCTGAGAAAGGTGCATGCCATCAGGTTTCAGTAGACCAAGTGTTGAATAGATCATTCCATGGTCAAAGAACCCAAAATTTTTCTAGTTACACTAGCATCAGAGCCACACATAGACCTGATGGATCTGCCTATTCCTATCAACATTATCCCTTGTTATCAGAGGGATCCAGGAAATCACTACCTGTGCTTCTGATCCTTCAACCAATCATGCCAAGTCCCTGCAGTCTCTTTTGATTACTATTGGGCTTGTCTTTGTTATTTTGTCACTGCTGTCTTAAACAAACAATAACAAATAATAATCACTCCTTACTAGTGTGGAGAGTTTTCCAGTAATGTCCCTGACCAGAGGAAACTGGTAAAAGCGGAAGAAGGAGAGAAGGATGGTAGACTCACTGAAGTGACTTTGTGGCTGGGAATGCTGGGGTCTGGAAAATAAGTGTGGGAAACCCCACATATTGTGCCTCCTCCTGTTTATCTTCTGCCTGTTTTGAGAAGTAGAATCTTTGTGTAGAGATAACATAGGTGTTCACAGAGACTGGGAGGCTCTCTTACGGACATGCCTGAGCCCCCTCTTTTGGGAGAAAGATCAAAGCTCAGAGATCCTAAAGAGCACAGGGGTGATCACAGTATCATGATAAACTACACATGTGCAGACCTTTGATAAATTGCTGCAAACAGCAGCCCCACAGCTCTGTCAGGATAGAGCTTAACAGAGCCCACGTTCCGGCTTGTGTGTTGCTGCCTGGGTGTTGCTTCAGGATCCTCTAGTTAGAGAGGTAATGAAATAAATTTACTCTTCGCATTTCAGCTGTGGTTTTGTGGTTTTTCTGCCTGCCTGCCTGTGGTGACTCACACAGTCCCTTATCCAAGACCCCGGGAAGCAGCAGACTTCCCTGTGACCTGAGTCCAGTCTGTATGTTGGGCTCTTCATTCCCCTTAGAAGGGAGTCACCTTTTAGAACTACTTTTCTTCTTAACAGAGGAGGTCATGATATGGCGTACAGATGGTGTTGCTTCAGGAGGCCCTCTATCCCAGAAGGGCCTTTTCCCACCTCATCCGTTATCTGGACTCCTTGTTCCAGGGCCTCATTGATGCCTTGAGTGGCTACCTAGAAAGAGAGACTAGACAGGAATAAGGGAATGAAGGTAGGTATTTATTTGAAGGGCCTTCAAAGGTACACCCTGGGGAGCCAAAGGCTACATCCAAGATGGACCCCAAGTCACGAGTTCTTCACACTTTTATAAGTTTGGTTCATTTGCATATCAGGGTTAATTCTCCAGTTAAAACTTCAGTTAATGATGTAATTTCCCCAGGCTTACCCCCCTTCTAAAGATGTTGGTTTACACATTTTGGGCCTAGGACAATCTGGGTGTCCTTGGAGAGCAAACCTAGAGAGGCTTTGTTTTGTCTAACCCGCATAAGAGAACAGCAGCTAACAGGCTACAGGAAACTTCAGAGTTACACACTAAGCAATACAGGATTTGAAAATATAAAAGTTAAAACCTAAGGCATCATCATACCTGTTGCAGAAGTTGCCAGTCGTGCTTACTACATTTTCAGAAGGAGGAGTGACTTTTCTCCTTGTACAGGCAGTGACTCACTTTGAGCTTTTGTCTTCAACACATCCTTGACTAATTACCTTGCAGGATTCTGAGTCCACCTGCTTCTCAGCTACAACTGTTGTTTGAAAATCCTGAGGGTCTTGAGACTGTAGCATCTCTGAAAATAGCCAGTTTTGCTCGTTCCCCCAAACACTACATAGCCTATTCACTCCCTCACCTGGAGACACAGGTCTTCAGCCACAGGACACCTTCTGTAAAAGAACTGTTTGTTTGCACCAGCCTTGCAGGAGGCATGAGGCAATCGTTGCAACCTGGGTGCTGGAGCATTGCTGAGTGGGAAACAGAAGTTGTATTTTGGGTGGGGCCGAGGCAGTGTCTTTTGTAGACTCAAAGGGGTTGCGGATCTCCAAAAGAACCATCATTCCCTTTTTCCAGCCATTCAACAGGCAGATGGTGCTGAAATCAGAACATGGAAATTCCAGTGTCCCAAACAATAAGAAGTCACAAACCTGGGAGAATATGGTAATTTTCCTATTTATATTTGAAATAAGAATTTATAATAATACCAACAACGATGACTATGAAACCTAAGCAACTACAGCTGAAAGGCACAGACTGTGGACTTAAGAGACAGTAATTAATACAGTCTTGAACAATTCTAAATAAGGATACAGAGAGAAAGGAGTTTGGACATGATAAGAATAAGACTCTTGACCCAAATTTAGAATCATAAAATTGTTCACATGGAAAAAAAACTTTTTAAATTATCAAGTTCAACCATTAACCCAGCACTGACAAATCCACCACAAAACCATGTCCCTAAGTGCTACAACTACCCGTCTTTTAAATAATTCCGGGGATGGTGACTCAAACACTTCCCAGTGCATGAAAACTCTTTTGGTGAAGACATTTTTCCTAATAATGAATCTAAGCCTCTCCTAGCACAGCTTGAAGCCTTTTCCTCCTGTCCTGGTCCTGGTTCCCTGGAAGAAGAGGCCAACCCCCACCTGGCTACACCCTCCTTTCAGGCAGTTATAGAGCATGATAAGGTCTCCCATAGCTTCCTTTTTTCCAGGGTAAACACCCCCAGCTTCCTCAGCTGCTCCTCATCAGACTTGTGCTCCAGACCCTTCGCCAGCTCTGTTGCCCTTCTCTGAACACAACCCAGCACCTCAATTCCTTCTTGTAGTGAGGGGCCCAGAACTGAGCACAGCACTCAAGGTGTGGCCTCACTGGTGCTGAGTACAGGGGGAACAATCACTGCCCTGGTCCTGCTGGCCACAATACTTGTGATGCAGGCCAGGATATTATGGACTTGTGTAATTTTTTTGTGCCCCTCTTCATCATCTCCTTCATAGTAGTCCTATTTCTCATCCTGTCTTTCAAATCTAGACTTTAAGCTGCCTCAGCTTTTCATAGCCATCTAACCTGATCAGACTATCTAAAATACTTCATATACCTCATAATATGGACATGCATTGCTTTGTATGGAAGCTCATATTCCCATGTGGCGGCAAACTAATACAGACTAATCTTGTACCTGGATTAAAAATAAAAAAGAAAAAAAGAAGGATCAACAGAAAAATATGTAAATGTGAGCAGAGAAAAAGGTTGTGCTGTCCTGTTATGTCATACTCGTATCAGCTTTTTGTTCTGCTCATAACTCAACTGCAGATCCAGTGCAGAGCTTGTAGCAAGCTAACCTTGGTGCATTTTCAGATATTTCTTAATATTTTTTAAGGTCCTGCTTCTTTTGTTGTAGAAGGTTGTAAAGATATTATGATGCTTGAAAAATGCAGGAGTTCGAAAAATATGTAGAAATTAGACAACATACATTTATTTAGAAAATTATGGGGTTTTTTATATTCACTAGATGTCCTCATCTTTCCTAGGAGCACAATGTATTTCCATCAGTTCTTCCATTTGAGTGCTCTGTAACAAATATGGAAAAGCTGTTTTTGTTAAAACAGCTGAAGCATTCTTTACTGAAGCACCTGTATGACAGAGAAAGAGCTGGATATCTGTGGGTCTGCATGCTCCTGCCAGAGTGGCATCATGCATAGCGCTCCAACGGAACTCCTAGTACAAGTAGTGTTTGCATAAATGGAAAAAAAAAACCCCTAAAACCTTACAGAAATCCAAAAAATTTGGATTGTAACATTGCAACCATGTTACAAAGATTCAAACTTGTGATCAAAGCTTATAGATTGGAAGATACTCTTTTTTATATAAGAAGGGTTTTATCTTAACTTGCTTGAATCTCCTTGTACTCAAGAGATGGGGGTGCCGGGCTGTTTGGAGTTCTTTTAAGCAAAATGCCTTATTGTATAAAATAAATGCACAATAGGGGAGTGCTATTTCTGGAGTGGATTTATCAACTTTTCTAGCACTATTTGTGTTATTGCTGGCATTATTAATGCAGTATGCAGACACTGACACAACTCAGTCTTATGTGACCTGAATAAAACTAGTGTTTTAATAGTCTAACCACTGTAAATGTCATGGATGGGATGGAGACCTGTCAAATGGGCAATTTATTACCAGAAGGAATATGAGTGAAAATATATTCCATGATCTTATGGGGCTGCAGAAATTGTTATATTTTAGTTTTTTGAATTGAACAGCAAATGAGATACAGAGAGAAAATTATTTTTGTCTGTCACTATTAGTTGCAGATACTCTGGGCAGAGTGAATTTGAAAACACAGCTTTACTTCCTGTCTTAATAAAATATTTCACAATCTTTTATACCAATGCTGTAGTAGATGGGAGGAATGATTGACTGGCTCAAAGCAACCAGGTGGAAAGTATGTGTGAGGGGACAGAGAGAGTTCTGCACAGGTGGGACAGTGCTTAACAAATGCTAATGATGGTCTATCTAATCCTTGTATACTGTGACGGAGCAGCACCTGTACCTATGACGAAGGCATTCAAAAAATACCATTAAGCAAACTCAGTAATAATGAGAGTTTTACGTTAAATAGGCTGAGTACATAAAAAGCAGAGTAGACACATGGTGCATAAAGAAACAAAGGTGATGTAACAGAAATTCTGATGAAGTGCAAGATTGAAGAACGATTGAAGATTGCACACATCAAAAATACATGTGTCCTAGTTTTTATAGTCTTTAATTTCTTCATTTCATTAGTTTTCTCACCGTACTATTTTTTTTTTTTTCATTGGAGGCATCACCTAATTTGCACAAATGGAGTGACCTAAAGTATCTGAAGAAATAAGTCTAATGCCATTTACAATAAAATTGCTAAAGGAAATGGTCTATTCAATGATAAACTTTAAACCAGAATGTAGTCCTTAAAGCTAGTTAATTTGCTTGTTCCTAAGTCAAAGTTGAAGGATACCTCTTATAAATTGCATTCAAACTAGGAATCATATGCAAACGCTAGGCTTCCTGTTGCATTCAAAAAGGAAAAACCAGCAGTTCGAATATTATGAAAGGAGATAGCTTCTACTGTAAACTTACCCCAGACAAAAGCTGAATCTAAAATTAATTGAATCAGAGCCAACACTTTATTTTATAAATTCTGAAAGCACATAACCACTTAGCTCTTATCTCCTTATTTGGGAAAAATAAGTTAACTCTATCCCTTCCTTATTTAAAGGTATTTCCAGATTGTCTGCTAAATTGTTATTGCATTCAATTTATCTTTGTTGCTGAATCAGAAGTTTGTTGACAATTCCAACCACCTGCCATGCAAAGAGAGTTTGATTCAAGTTCCATGTCTATGTTGACTTTCTTATCTTTGAAAGAAGACTCACTTAAAATATTTCAGCTGACCTCGGCTGACTTCAGTATATGGTAGTCAAATTTGGCTTAGGAAACCTTGTTTTCATATTAGGCAGTACTGTTTATTAAAAATGGCCTGAAATCAATCAGATGGTTTCCTTCTAGGAATTTCCATGTAATATGGATTGGATTTAAATATCTATACAGAGAAGCACACTGAATTAATAACAGATGAAAAGTGAAAGACATTTCTTCTTCTAAGAGACATACAAGTTTCTCAGTATGGGAAATTGCAGGCAGTGCTGTGTATGCATCACACATTCTCCTTGAAACTCGTGAGGAGTTCACAGGCTCCAGAAACAGTCTATAATGATCTTACAGAGCAAATCACAATGACTTTTCTTCTCTGTGTTTCTTTGTGATGTGATGTAGTTCAGGTATGTCAATGGCAGTGGAAGGGAGGACAAACTTTCAAATTGCACTTTTTGTTACCTAATACAAAACAGGACACAGAATCAGATTCCAGAAGTAAAAAGTTTTCAGGCCTTGTACAAAATATTGTGAACAAAAGTGTCAGACCATTGCCCTTCTCTTCTTTGTGGTAAAAAATATTGAGGACACTTTTAACTTTGGTAGCATTTTCATTCTTATCTCCAAATAGTGCGGCCAACCTCCTCTAGTGCAATTTGATTCTTTGGGATTGTTTGAATTGTTTTCCTTCTTGGTTTTCTTCATAATCTTACATTCAGTTTACAGAATTCACTCATTCCCTTAATGAACGATATATGAAGTCCTAGAAAAAGAATGCTGCATCAGGCCTTCGAATGGTCAAGCACTAGCAGTTCAGAGAATTGGTTTGTTCATTATAGAGCTCTCAAAAAGGAAGTGTCCCATATACAAGAATCACAAATTTACTTCAGGATACATCAGGTGAAAGCTCGCTGTTTTTCCAAATGCACAGAGTATTATTTATATACATCTTTATCACTTTCTGTGAGTTCAGCCTTTTGGTGTTGCTTCAGTATGCATCCAGTTCTTCAGTTCTAGGTAGAATTGAGAATCTGACAAGTAGATAGTGGAGAAAATTTGGAGATTCTTTTGGTTATTTTATTTATTTTATTTCTCTAAAAAAATCTGCAATAGGCTCAGTAATATCAAAATCATGTCTGAATTTAATGCAACTTTAGCCACAGTTTTAACAAAGAAAGGCTGAAAAATCTTTAGAAAATATTATAATTTTATGCTGTATGCTTTCCATGCAACTAATGTTTTTCCTTCTTTACTCAGAACTGTCAGCATTTATTCTGTGAGAATTCTATGCCCTAAAATTTTAATTTTTGATTTAAAAAAGGGATATGACAATCAAAACAAGGCAGATTTTTTTCTTTTGAGGATAATTTTTTTAGAGTAATGCAATTTATATTTTTTCAAGGTTTTTTTTCTTGTTCCATCAGCAGGCTGAGAAATCTATCTACTGTTTGCCCAGTTAAGGCTTCATATTCACCTGTCATCCTTGGAACCAGGTTGTTTCTTTTTTCTATATTAATGCAGTGACAAAGATTCAAGAGTGCAAAAATATTCACTGACTGCAACTTGTGTGACCTCCTAGTTTTCAAATTAAGTTGTCATTTATGCACATCTATAATTGAGGGTAATGTTTGTCCTGCAAATATTTATTACCATAACGTGAGAGAAGGCAAGAATGTAGCTTGTCTCAGAATGCAGTTGGCACAAGCATTGACAGCAATTAAAAAGAAAACCAACTTTTTGTTTGTAAACTAAAAAATTAAAGGCTGAAATAATGAGAACTTAAACCATTTTAAAGTCATTTTACACACTGTCTTTTCTATACATCTTCACTTCTTCCATTTAGCCAACGGCAAGGAAGGGAAAGGGAATGAATAAACAGCCTGAATCTGTTTTGTAAGAGATCATGTCAGTTGTTATTAACTGTTGTATTATGTTTCATTGGGCTGGTTGAAGGCAAACAGAAGGTCAAAATATTTGTTTTTCTTATTTGGCTTTCTTATCTTTGAAAGAAGATTTACTTAAAATATTTCAGCTGACTTCAGTATTTTTTAATGTATTTTATTAGAATCACCGTTTTCAGCAATATTTTTAGAAAGTGGAAGGCTTTTGAGAGGAGCATATGGATGCAATACCTTTGGGGGGTGGGGGGAAGTGCTTATGTGGTGGTATAAAAATGTCATGCCTGTAAGGACTAATATGAAGAACATGAGCTCATTCTAACTTAACCCTGTAAGCACAGGAAGATGGTTATAAATTGTATCAATAAACATTAGGAATATTCCTCATTCCTAAGTGTTATTGTCAATTAGTGGATGTAAAAGAACCGTGGTTTTTTCTCCTTTTGTTTTGCCTTTTTTTTTTTTTTTTTTTCCCAAATGAATAGAGCACAAGTTATCCAAGGTAAAGTGTAGGCAATATCAGAACCAGTAAAAGAACCTGATTTGCCTGAAAACCGGCTGTTTCCATCAGGCAATGTTTTAAGTTTTTCTGCAATCTTACTTTAACCATACTGACAAATGTAGATTATTCCCTGGATTTTTTTCTCATTTACAGTCACAGTCTTACACACTTATTTCCCAAGCTGAAGACCAACCTGAGATTTATGTATGTTACCACATAATAATTCTTTAAACTGTTTGCAGTAGTTTCAGGAATTCAGTCTATTCAACCCTGTACTAGCAAGTTCCTCGCATAGATGGACATTTTGTCCTACAGAATTGCTGTACCCAACAATGCTATTGCATTAAGTAAATGCTTCTCTTCATCCATTCGGTGATGTATGATATTATAGGCTCCGGCAACAGACATGATTTCCTACAGCATTAATGGCACAAGCACAAAAGCTCAGCTCTACATAGATTTGAAGCAACATGCCCTTCCCTGCTGTCAAATGGCAAGATGCACGATCGCAGCTTGATGTTGTAGAGTATTCAGTAAAGTAGAAGCTTTCACAGTTTGGCATGATAGACCGGCAAAAGCCCCTGATAGAAATATGGGCTCTGAAATTGTATGTTCCAACAAAAATGTTGCATTTGCCAACATGCGGGTGAGACCCTTTCATCCCACTTTGCTTTGAGGCAGGAAATATCAGTGCTTTACTCTTACCCATGTATGGGAAGGTTCTTCACTGCTGATTTGGTGAAGAGAAGTGGCTGACTGGGCAAATCCATTATTTGAAGTAATTTTTGAAAAACCCAGAACTTGTTTGTGGACACTTTTCTCAATTTCAGTAAAAACAAAAATTATAGCAATATTTTTAACAGGATTCCTGTCAAATAAATATGAAATATTACATCCAGAAAGCCATGCTCACTTGGAAAATCCTATACAGAGATCTCCAAGTAATCACTTTCCAAGTGCTCCTCATAGTTAAACTACAAAAAGGAACTTCTCAGGTAATTGCTTTCAGAAAATCAGGAATTGCTTGTAGTTTCCCACACAGCAATATTTCAGACTTTTATTATGATAGATGAATAAAGTGGGGCAGTCCATTACTAAATAGTGCATGAGTCATATTTAGTATACAGTAGATCAGGTACAGAGAATTGAGTTATTTTTAAAAGGTATTCAACACTGGAAAGTCTGCGCCACATTTACACATATTGTGGAACTCCCCCTGGGATTCCAAATTTATTTCTAGAATTTTAAAAACAGATCTTTAAGGTGTCATTATTTAATCTCCCTGGCCTGGGAACAAAAGAACAGAAAACTTCTAATTTTTCAAGTCCATCTATATTTTTCAAGTACTACCAGTCATAACTATGTGCTAGAGACTTTCACCCAGTACAAACAGTTACTGGAAGGCAGAGGGGGATGCATGAGTTAATAAATTACTTATAATTATGGCAGTTTTTCTTGAATTATCCATCTGTAAAATTCTTATATGAATGGCCCTTCAAATAGCTGGGAGCTGAGCAGGTATTCCAGTGAGTTAAACTGACAGCAAAGAGGTACAACAAACTAGTAATGAAAACCAGATAGCAAAGACTCTAGAAAACGCCACCTGAGTTGTAAAATGTTTTTTATATGGTGGTAATGAGACAAATCAAAGAAGCTAGACATATATAAGCAGGTTCTCAGGAAGATACGGAGCAAAATGTGCAAAATAAAATAGCTGGTTGTGAGTACTGTCTCTCCAACCACGTAGGGCCTGTTCAATAAAGCATGCTTTGGGTTGGGAGGAATCTGGAAGCTTTTATTCTGCAGGAATTTTTAAAATATTCAGACCTGTTTTCTTCCAGCTTGGACAAAGAGACAGACATTTTAGGTGAAGATAACTTGCAAAAACTATTATTTGTAATCATGGAAGTGTGTGCATATTTATGTGTGTTTAAGACACTTTGCACTGGATGCAAAGCTTATTCATCATGCAAGATGGATCAGATTGTGAAAGAGGAGGGCTTTTTTAATTTTTATTTGCTGTGGAAGATGAGATTGGGATGGAGGATTAGTCAAGGAAAGGGAAAAGAAAAAGGAATGGCTCCATTTTTAAACTATCACCCTACAAAATTATCCTTCTCTCATAAAGAATTTCTGCATGAATTTAAGCATCCTCTCATGAGTAGTCAGTAACTGCGCATTCATTGTATTCTGGGCTTGACCTGAGATCATGGGGTCTGGTCTGCAGAAGTGCTCAACTTTCATGGATCTCCCACAAAAGTGCTTTGAACCTTTAAATGCTCTGTAATGCATGCTGGAAAATCAGATTCTATGCCCTCAACTTGGACTCTAAAAATCCATGAGTGCACTTGACCTCTTTGTCTCTTTCTAGTACCTATAAAATTGGGGATTACACCATCTCTTCATATCACTAGAGTGCTATGAAGATTAAATAATTTTTGTGAAGCACTCTGATATTGCTATTTGGACATCATAGAGATACCCATGAGAAAATTAATCATCCTGTCTTCAGAATGACTGTGCACTACATAAATCCTAAGGCTACACATTTGACAATAAGAATAAAATTTACTGAACAGCTAATTTTCTAACTTCTTTGTTCTTGTTCTTTCTTCAGTCATTCTGCCTCTTTTTTTTCCCACAACGCCCAAGAGTTTTTCTCCTACACTTACCAGAGATTCCTGGTGATGACAGCCTCCCTCTAGCCCTCCAAAATTTACCCCTCTATTCCATCCCTGATATGCTGGTGAATTCTCCTCTTGCCCTCCTGCCTTCCTAAAGTGCATTCCAAAGTAAATAACACAAAACTTCTGAATAATTATTCATTGATGTCTTATTATGCCTTCTATGGAGAAGAAATAACAATTTTTAATGTGTGTAACCTGGTACAATGAGTTCTGATCCTGATCACGGCATTTTCATGATGCTATAAAATTAAAATAAAATACTGTCATGGCTGTCTCATAATTTAATATAGGAATCTTGCACCACATGCAGTTTAGTTTGAGTGTGACCTCATTGATTTCCTGGCGTATGAGAATTAAGAGGTACAAAAAAGAGTGAGAACACTGCTGTACATTTTGCTGTTTTCCAGTAAATTTAATAAATTCAGTTTTTAACAGATGTCTAGAAGCCCAATCTGTATACTCTCTTTTTAATTTACATAATTTGTTTTCAAATGTATTGCACACAAAACAGTTCAGGAATCATTTGCCTGTATTGTTGTACTTTAAAAATTCTCCACAACTACTTGCCTTGCCATTTTTATTGGGAAACGGTTCTTGAGCCCAAAATGCATCCTGAAATATCAATCTGACACACTAGCTTTGGTTAATGACTTCTCTTGGATAGAAAACGTTAGCTAATCCACACTAAAATGGATTTTTAAGCTTGTAGGTTCAGAAATACAGATTACGTAGCTCCCAGAATTTAACGGGGTTAGCAAAGTACATGAACAGAGAATCAGGTTCATAAAAGCAGGTTTAGAATAGCTTTGGTGAGTTGCTTTTATATTTCCCAAGGAAGTAATTGTTTTATAACGCAGCTACAGCTGCCTTTCTTACATCAACACATATTTGAGTATTTCAGAAAGCATAAAAAAAGAATATTAATGGAAGAAAAAACAGGAAAGAAAGACCACCAAAAACTGAATTGATGATTTATGCACATTTAGCCTTGGGCAATTCAGTTTCCCCTGATTTTAAAAATGAAACTACCTCTTTAGTGGAAACACACTCTATTAGATTAGATGATTTGTAAAAATTTTCTTTATAAATTCCTAGACAAATGTTAAAAGCAAAAAGCTTTTCAACTCTGTCACAACTAGGTGTAAGAAAATCCATATGTATCAGTTAGGCAATTGGATTTTGCTATGATAGGAAAGTTTAGAAGACCAGCAAATCAGACAAGTTTAAAATTTTAGGATGACGCTTTTCTGGATTGACACATGTTAACAATGAACATTGTGTTGTCAGTGGCTACTTCTTAAACACTGACAATCATTACCACTGCATATGCAATATACTGAGACCTTAATAATCTTAACCTAAACCAGCTATGAGTCTGCAGTACCCTGGAATTGGTGTGCTTTTAGCTGGCCCTGAGGACTGTCCTTCACTTGGCCATGATAAGCCTAGTCAAGGTTTTTCCAGGGGAAGACAGTTGCAGGGTGGACTCTCCTCTTCCTCCCCGTCTTTCTTTTCTCATTGCTCTGTCCAATTCCCTAAAAGAAATGAGGTGATCTCATCTAGTTTTGACAACTTATTTTTTGGTATCAGGACTCAGGCTGGCTTAGCTTATTCTGCAGAATTCTGGTTTTAACAGGCACTCTTCCTGCCTCTTCGCTATCCTTAGATGTGCTCTGGCATATTTTACTGCTTGTGCATGATTTTCTTCTCCCTGCTTATGCAGAGACCTCTCTTTGCTATGGCTATTGTTTTAATATTTAAGCTTAACTGTCTTACACAATGCTATTAGTAGTGTTACAATGGTGCAAAATCTTTGGACATTTTACCAGTCATACTATTTTAAGTTTTCTTTGGATTCAAAGCACACAAATATTAATAATGTCTTCCTTAATATCTTCCTTCTACAGGTCTAATTGACTTCTGCTTTGCCTTGAGGAGTGGTGAATCTGTCTTTCATTAAACCAGCTAGTCATTTTTCATGTTTTGTCCACTAACTTTATTCCTCCTTCACAATTTGGTGGCCAAAATGTAATATATTTAGGAAAACACCGTCACATGATTTCTAGACCTTACTTACAGCTGGATTCCCACCCATTTGGTTTCTGACCATAATACTTCCATTGAAAACATGCACACCAGGGCTTCCAGGAAACTCTTGGGCCAGAGCTCATTCCCTTACTATGATAATGAACTAGTTGTGTTCATAAATCTGATCTTAAACAAAGTTAGGTTTCTGGAAGGTCCTGCAGGAATATTGTTTCAAAACATCAGTCCTCTGAAAGCCTCTAATATTCAGACTAAAAATACCCATTGATGACCTACATAGCTAGGTTCTTGTGCAGTAATAACTTTGCACAGCTTTTCTAGCTTTGCGTCACTTATCCTAATTTCTCGGCTCTTTTTAACTCCCTGTGGTAGATGTTTCCTCTTTCCTGACCACACCCGTGCTATAGATTGAGTGGGAAATACATCCTGCAGTGGTTCTCAGGAGAGCCATGTAGCTGTCCTACTGTACAGGACCTGGTGTCAACAGCTGTGCTTGGACATGGCAGAGCAACCTCAGACCTGTTCCGCTGGTCCTGGATCATTTCTGAACAGTGGCCCTGGCAGCCTCCAGTCCTTGTTAGAATGTCTCACCTAATGTGTCTGAGAGGTAGAGCTGTGACAGGAAATTGCCATTAGAGTGGTTTCTGATGGAAAATGCCTTCTTATCAAAATCAATTTTTTCTCCAGAAAAATTATATTATTTACTGTGAAGGTTACAAAAAACATTCAGCAGTTCATTTCTCAATCTGTCGTGCGCAGTAACCACGAAGCACGTCTCAGGATGCCAAGAGGATTGTTCTGCCAATCCCTACATTGCAATTGTTTGGATACAAATTTCTTTTCCAGTAGGTGACTACTGAAATCTCTCTTAATCCTGACATGTCTAGAAGGACTTCTAACAATGAGTGACATTCTCCTGACTATACACATTCATTGAATTCAAACCCACATGCCTTTTAAGCCAAGAGGTTTGGAATGAAATTGCTACTCTTCCTTCTCCACCCTGCTGTGACCCAACCTCCCCGCCCTGGAGTGAAAATGTTAAAAATGAAATCATTAAATCATTATCAGTGATTTCAATGGTGGCTATGTGAGTTTAGTTAAAATGTGAATATGTATCCAAAAATAAGATTGCAGCTTCATAATATGACAAGTGAGTGATTGAGCCTGCCAGCTGAGTCAGAATTTTTATGGAAAAAAAAGTCTTTTGGAATGGTTCTTCCTATTTTCACACCCATTAAAAATAGTTTTAGGCAAGAACCTGTCATTACATTATAGTTCCTCCATTTTGACGCATGCCAGAATCTACAGTATTTCTATTAATGAAAAAATGAAAATTAAAAAAAAAAAGTAGGAATTCTTGCAAGCAGAAAAAATGGCTTAAATAGCTTAGTAAGAGACAGTGATTTATGAACAAATAAATCGGGTTTTTTTGTTAATTGATTTAGTCAGTCACAGGAGCAGATTTGAAGACTGGTGGGTTTTTTATCTCTATTTTAACCCGGTGAATAAATCCTTCAGTGATTGTACCTATCGAAAACGTGCATAACTATTTTAAAAAAATCTGAAGTTAAGTCTTTTTCAATTCATGACTGAAATGGAGTTCCATTCTCATAGCTAGGAAACGTTTTATTTATTTGCATTTCAATCTTTAAAGCATTTTTCTATAAATTAGCTTAATTTCCAAACATAATTGTCCAAACAATATAACAATAAATAAAGCATTACTGTTTGAAAAATGTCAAATTTGCACTTCAATAACTGTAAAAAGTAATTTTTTTTTATGCAAAATATGTATTTCAGAAATGACCGTTTCTCAGTTTCAGTCTCAGTTTCAACAAATCCTTCTTTCCCAATATGAGAGGTTATACATTGCTAGAAATCCCTTGGTCTTCTTTATGCTACAGTGATATTTGGAAGATAACTACTGCTCCCTGCTTCTGTGGTCCTGGGTAACTGGCAACAGCAGCCCATGTAAAACTATGTCTTTCGCATTGTTTCAGTGTATTCTTGCTTCCATATCATGACCTTGGCTAGGCTGTGCAAATTAATGCAAATTATCACCTGTGATTTGGTTCTTCTCTGGCAAAATTGGAGCAATTATTGTTCCTTGATGCCATATTTTTCTGTCCACCTAGGTAGGTCCCTACACACCTGACATTTCCTTCATGTTTCTACTTCCTCATATCACACCTAACTCATTGATACTAAATAATATAAATGATAGCTATCATTCCAAGGAAATAAAACCAGAAAAATGTATAAAATTTACCTTTTTGTAAAGCGGTTACAGATATCACAAATAAATCTTTATCAAAATAAACAGGCAGGAGTTCAACTTCACTGTCATTACTCTTTTTTGTTGAAAAAACCTGTTAGGTATAGGGAAATGTTCTTCCTCCATGGAGATATCATTTCTTTTCTTGGCCATAAACAGGCTGCCACAGCAAACAGTGCACATTTGTCTAAAATTCTAAAGGATAATTTTGTCTCTGGTGAAATATATCATTTTGCTCAGCAGCCTTGAGTGAAACGAATGCTTCAATTGATTCGAAATATTTTATTCTCTGGCTCTGTGAACAACATAAACCAAAAGAAGGGATATAAAGGACACTCTTCTCCATTTTAAGGATTTTTTTTTTATCCTATATAATTGACAAGGATGTCATACCTACACTTAGATATGCTTAATTTCCAGTACCCTAAAAAGCCTAATAATAACTGAAGAACAAAAATGGTGTCAATGACATTTTTTTCTTTCATGTTCTGTGAGCTGCAGTATGAAATGGGGATTAATAAACACAGTAGCTTTCCAGTAAAAAGTATTTTTTAGCTTTCTGTAGTGTGTAGCCTGGCAAGCTGGAACATCAATATTTCTTCAAAATCACTTAAGTGTTTGTCATCAAATGAAGAATTAATTCCTTCACAGTAAATTTGCACACAATGCGTAAGTTCCAATTCTCTGAAAAGCAAAATGATCCTAGAGCTTTGAAAGATGCCAAGCCTGACATTTCAGGAGACTAAAAAATTGTACTTAGCCATAAAACATAGAGATCACAGAGAGAACTAGCTCCAAGGTGATTCTTTCCTTCTGTTAAGTCACCTCTCCTCCACATGGCAAGTACTACTTCTGGAGACTTGCCTTAGATATGCCCTCTTTATCCCTGTCTGCAGAAAACTCTAGCACCTAATACCTGTGGTGGATACAGCGTTCTCGAAAAAAAATGTCTGATAAATAGTAGGAATTGCTAGGATTTGTTAGCAATGTGCATTTGTTGGTTGGTTGGTTGGTTTTTAATTACCTTGACAAAGCTGTTGGAAAGATGGGTGATGGAAATAACTTTACCTACTTCGACCACTACCAATGTCCACACATCTCCAGCCAAATTTCATGTTTTTCTCCTTGGTATATTGATGACTTCTTTTTCACATCTGCTTTCTTCTCACAGTCCTGTTCTGACATTTCTTAAATTTAACTGTTCATTGCAATTTTGCTGTGAGTCTTCTTTTGCTCTATTTCCATTTCAGAGGAAATAAATATCATGAACTCATAATAAATCTGTTGGTGTAAGCAACACAGGAGTAGGATAACTATTCCAATTCACACCAGAAGAGAACAAGCTGTTGCTTTTGCTCTGCACCTCCTTTTTCAGACACAGGCCTAACCTCAGCAATCAATCTCAGCCACTTACTGAAGTGATATGCATGCTTTTACTAGTCTAAAATATGGCCATCAATTATCTAATGCTTTAGCTTTTATCTGTTTTATTTTCTTTCTTTTTTTTTTCTTTTTTCTGCTCTTTGAATTCACTGAAATGACAAACTAATTAAACATAGGAACATGTTTATACTGCAAAGGATAATCAGAAACCCCCACCATTCCCTGCAGATTTCATGAAATCCAGGGTTTCTTTGAAAATTCCTGGATGTAACAAATGTGGGCTGATGACATACTGATCTTTCTTGTGCAAATTCATTGTGTCTTCACCACCTGTATGTAAATAATGTAAAATACCTTTTTTAAATTAGAAAAAAAAATACTTGAAAGGGATTCCACCTCAAGACTGGAACACAACAACAAATACTTCAGATTCCAAAGTCATGTCTTGTCCTGTACGAGTGATAAATATAATGACTTCTTCCAGCTTGTCTAGATTTAGCAGTAGGATACTTGAAATATGTGTACAATCTGCACAGGATCTTTCAGGTAAAAAATCCCCCTCTAAGTCATTTTAGCAAGTATTTTAAGCTTTAAATATGAGTTTCTCCCCAGTCCTGAAGGAACTGCTTCCACTGAACCTCCAACTGCCTCGTCACCATGCCAGACCACTGAGCCCTGCATGTGGCTGATGAAGTATTCCAATCTGTTTTAGGACTAACCTGTTTTTTTAATGACACAACACCTACTGTATGTCGACTGGAAAGGGCGATTAACTAATTTTCAATTTGTTTGTGGACAGACTCCCATTTATAAAATAAACAGGCAAATCACTTCAAACAGAGAGAACACTCGAAGCTAAGTGGTATATTTCTTCAGCTGATACCCAATGACCTTTCAAGATGAAAGGATAATAGTCGACACAGAAAAGGAAGAAAAAAAGCCCTGTGTGCTGTTTGCAAGGTTTAGAGGTCACTTGGCTACAGAGAGAGAAGGATACAATGGAAGCTGCAGAAAATACTGCAGAGGCAAACATGGACTAGGGTTTAGATTTTTTTTCTGAGCCTCACCATTCACCACTGGCCATCTCCATTTAACAAGAGCCTCTGTTTCCCTGACTAAGGATATGTTCTGTTTATTGTGTGGCAGAGGCTCCACTTATGTATTAGCTGCCTATCTGAACTCCTCTTTGGAGAGCAAATAATTGGTCAAACCCAAAAGCAAAATGGCATGCTTATCCCATTCAGCCGTCTGGCGATCATATGACAGGGTTGAGAGAAGATGGTGGGGGTCTTACAAGACAAAGTAAGATATTATTCCCAATGAAATCCTGTGGCTAGATTCACCTCTGTCTTCAAGTACAATCAAGGTCTTTGTTCTGTCACAGATCCTGGGAGTCAGCTTGCTTCTCCCACTGAGAAAACTCAAAGCAATTTCCCACACTCGTAGCAAGGCATCATCAGGCCATAAAGATTGTTCTGTCCTCTGAGCACACAACATTTAGACAGAAATAGAAAATGAAAAACAAATTCCTTTTCATTTTACTGACCTTCAGAAGCTATACTCTTAAAAGCAGACATAGCATTTGCACCAACAGAACCTGAATCTTGACTACACAGAATACGCTTTCAGAAAAACTTTTTCCCATACCCACTTTTGATTAAAACTTTTTATACTGCTTCTCTTGAAAGAAATCAGTGTTTGTCAGCTTAAGGGCTGGAGATACCAGTCACTTCCTACATATTTCACCTCCTTGCACTTTCACTCTTGCCCATACACACATCCGTTGTCACACAGCCACCAAATTAATAACTCTTCTCCCACATGCAGGTTTGAGAAACAATCCTGATCACTGCTCAGATATGTTAAACCTTTTTAAATGGTAGTCTCTATACAGATAAATGCTAAACTGATCAACATTTTCAAGGCAGGAGGCAGCCTTCCAAAGTCACCTTGAACACTACCGTCAGAAATTATTGTTTACCCTTGGGCTATCCTGTCTGCATTTAAATAATAATAATAAAAAAACCAAAATTATTGAAAAAAGCAAAAAGCTGGTGAAATACAGTTTAGTCTTAACATTAGTTTCTACATAGGAGCAATATGTTTCCACCTATATCTTACCATTCACCTGAATTATTATTTTTTATTGCGACTACTTTTTTTACTTTTTATTGCACTACTTATGTAAAAATTACAGGTTAATTATATTTTTCCTCTCTGAAAGTTGTCTCCAGGTTTGGTTTTTTGTTTTGCTATGAAGCTGAAGTTTTTATGTAGAGAAGCAATATTTGGATGGTATGAAGGCTAGGTTGCATATTTAGCAGGAGGTTAGAAAATCTCTGTTTAGCTTTGTGAAACAAAGGCTGAGAAGGAAGTCTATAAATACATCAGCAGGGTAAACATCGGGAGAGAAAAGAACCATTTAAGTGAAACGCCAGTGTTGTCACAGGAACAAATGGATGTGAACAGCTGGAAATAAACATAGCAGGAAATTAAAAGAAATGGCCCAACTCTTAGAGCAGTCAGGTTCTGGAACATAGCTTTCCAATAAGAAAACATAGGACAAAAACCCCCCCAAAATAGTTTTGAATATAGAGGTTATTAATAAATAAGTTTTCTGAAAGGTGAGAAAATATATCAAAGAATTTCAAAGACTTTCTCCAGCCTTATATTCTTGGGATTTTTATAGGGGTTTTATTTATTTATTTTGATTTGCCATAGCTGAAAAACCTGAATGGAATTTCAAAAGCAAGCTGAAGGCACTAGATGTTGAAAACAAGTTAATTAGGTCTCTAATTTCTGCCTGGTCTCCTTTGAAAATCCCAGTGCTGAAATGGATCTCTTTAGATACGAGTAAGGATTACATTACCTTGCTCTTGAAATATTCAGTGCTCCTCTGGGAAACTGAAGCTCTCAAATGATTCAGGGAGATACAGGCATAGTGACTAAAAGGTGAGTAAAGTGTTTTTGAGCAACCATCCCTCAACAGTTGATCAGCTCTCAAACGCCCACAGTTATAAATATCTACCTGCTCTAACCCACAGCCTGTGGGTCCAGCTATTTGCAGACCAAGACCCAGTTCTGTGAAACCCAACTGTATGACCTTGGCTTGGTTTTCCTGTAAAAGTTATTGCTGAGCTGTGGTAGAGTTCTTACACTGAAGACGTGCATGATGAGAAAAGAAAAAAAAAGACGGAGGTGAAATTTTTGAGGTGATTCTAGTTACTAGCTCAGGGAATAAAGAGAAAAATATCAGTGTGAAACAATACAAAATCCTGAGAAAAGAAAGCAGGTATCTGAAAGGTAGAACTCAGCAAGAGCCTTGTTCAAAAGCTGATATTCCTCCCGCTGCCCAAAAGCTGTCCGGGCAGCACAGGCTCATCAAGTGTCTGCATGCTACAGGCTGGTCTAGCAACACATTAGTCTCAGGTATAAGCTGACACACCTATCTACTAAGCACATTAAAATACAAATAATTGTTGTACACTTGTAAGCTCTGCATGAGTTGGTAAAAAACTCACATTTTACCAAAAAGATGTTGAAATGTGATTCAGCAGAGGAAGGGTTACCTGATATGAACAGGAATTCAGAATAACGTTTTAGGATTCAGGGCTTCAAGACAATAATTGGCAAACTCAGTTTGATCTTTTTAGGAATATTAACTTTTTAAAATGCTATCCTCCTGACCATTTTGGCCAAAATTCTTACTGCCTCGAAGGAGCTGACAAGGCATATGTGTCCACTGTCACCTTGACTGAGCTGGAAGTATTTTGTGGATTGTGACAGAAGAGAGGATTTAAAGGATTTCTGCTTCTACCACAGGCCATGTCATGGCCTTCCACCATATCTATACGTGTCAAAACTGTTTCCTGTCAGATAGAATTGGCTCCTTACTCCTTAATATCATCTACATTGATGAGACAGATGAGCACATTTATATCTAACTGGTGTTAAAGCTGCACTGCAAACTTTGCTTTTTTAATGGCATTGCTGTAAGGAAGCATCTGTAATAAGTAACGAGATGGTACAACACAGAGCAAATTGCTTGGAGACAGTAACTCATGCAGTTGCTAAGAGAAGCAGCTAATAAATATGGTTTGAATAGAAATGCTAATGAAATAGAGCTGGATACTTGTTATGTCATTTAACACTACTGCATATACAGCAGTTAATCTTTTTCAGGATTCGCTTTATTGTCACTGCGGTCTATGCCTGTTTTTACTGCTTTTACTGCAAATCAGATAAATACTGTCACATGGCAGGAAACAGTGAACAAATGTAGTGATGTAAGGTTACATTCAGCTGGACACCATCTATCTGAATGATTAATTGAAGGTGTATGTAAAAAGCTACTGAAACTCAGCACTTCTGTCAAACAGCAAAAAAATCAATAAGAACACCACTGTCTTGGTCTGTTGTACTTTTTTGAAAAACACAAAGAAAAATCAAGGATGTATTTTCAAACCTGCCAGGAAGTTGCTGCAAGATGAAAGACTTTTATTTTTTCCCCACTGAATTATAGCTTCTATTAATAAAATGGCATCTGCAGTAAGGACAGAATCTAATATGCAACACTCTCCCCATGCATTTCATCATCCCTGAGGTTTTAAATGTATTCTTGTTCAACCTTTAGTTAAAGATCATTGCTACTATGAAATCAATTTTTGCAGTTCTGCTGGGTAAATGTTTAAGAAAGATTTAAGTACAGTTATGTCAGAAAAGGGGCATTTTGGCACAAGATATTTACGTGTATGTGACATGTGTCATGTTCAGTTAGCTTAGTCCATTGGGATATCCTGATGAAGGAATACTAATTTCTGTAGACAGTTGACCACATGCAAGTCCATCTCCTTTACAGTTCATGTCCATCCATGTGGGACTTCATCACTGGGATGTTAGTGGGGAAGCATCTTTTGTCTTGAGTCTCTGAACAAAAAACAATTTACACTTCAGAACATATAGAGCAGTATCTAAATTACCTAGCCACTATGCCAAATCTATTTTCAGCAAACACACAAAGAGACTGAGTGTTTCAAGCCAAGGAGCTCAAACCACATTGGGGAGTACCAAAGATTGCTAGTTTCTAATCCTGAGAGTAAATGTCAACAGCTTCAGTACTTGCTTTGTCAGAGAATGAAGAAATGGTATTTGTGATTTTTTCCCCCAAATAAAAACTCCCAGTCCAATATGTTGTGAGATTTTTAAGATCAAATGAATGTTCTCTGAGAACTCTTGAAAATATTCAAAATGCAAGAAGCTTTCTGAGTGCCATATGAACTCATTCTGAGGTCAATGTATTTATCAGAAAGACATAATGGATTTGTTCTTTAATCCTCTCTTTGAAATACTACATTCATAGAGTTAATGGAAACAGTGTGATGTCTCTTTGCTGACTAGAAGTATACGAATAAGCAAAGCTTACAATATTGGTTCCTGTTCAGTAGTTTTTAATGTTATTCAGAAATAAATAAGGGTCCAATCCAGAACGATTCACTAATTCAGAGACATAATGAATGCCTAAATAGTTCAATGAACTCTAATGAATGCAGTTTCCAATGACATATCTTAGTAAGATGTGCTAAACATCAAATAAATAATATTGAGAGTAGTATTTCAGTATAAATACCAGAAGATTGTGCCTTCATAATCTGTAGCTGCTTTTGAAATACAGATTTCTACTTCTGAACGCATTCAGACATACAGTGTAGCTCCTGGAAACTGAAGAGCACAAAAGCTTTATGAAGAATATTGTATGAATATTCCTGAACTAGAAGCAAAAAATAGACAAGGAGAAGGGAAGCTTCTGCAGTGTCATGGTTTGATTCAAGAAGTAGAAATGGGATGTAAATGGTGCTTAGTGTACCTGAAGCAGACTATACCTGCACTGGTCTGTTGCCAGTGTTAACTGGCTGCTAGTGACCTTTCTAGAAGCCTTCACACAGGTGGCCACAGAGCAGAATTAAAAAGCAATGAGAGGTATACAGTGACTGCTCTGTATGAAATTCTCAATCTCCTTGTCAGATTGTTCACATTTCTGAGTAATATAAGTTCATATAAATTCACAGAATTTGTCTAATAAGATTAGATAACTTAGCTAAGCTGATATACTCAGTAACAAGAAAATAGTTTTAATTGCAAGTGGAAAGAGATGGAAATCTCCAAGGAGTGATGTATTCTCTCCTAAAATGATAATTCTTAGGTGGAATAAATTGCTGTCTGGAGATATCCACTTCTCTCTACCACTCAGCCTCACCTACGGTAATGATTCTGAGAGATCTCTTCCACATCTCATATGTTTAATTACCTGCAGAAGGCTTCTAAGGTGAAGACAGCAGATCATTGCATTGCAGTGATGCCATTACTACACATCACCATAGATTTATAAACCCTGTTTTGCTTTCATTTCCTGGAGAAAACTGAAGATGACTAACAGATAAGTTTGAAATACTGGCTCACTAGTAAATAATCAAGTAATTAATAACTTTAATGACCTTTATGAATATTCAGGATAATTGGTATGGTTTTTGATCCAAGATACGAAGCTAACAACCTAGACTAAGGCTTATGCTTGCTCACAAAAAAGCAAGAGGAAACTTTAGAAAAAACTCAGAATTTTGGTATCGCTTTTGATTGTGGAAACTCGTATGTTTGGCTAAAGATGAAAAGAATGGAGAAGACTTTTTGTTAGTCAAATTCTTGCTCGAAGAAGAACATTGTATTTCTCATTAAGAAGGACATTTTCTTTAACCACCTATGTTAGCAGAATGTTTGCTTACCAATGCATAGCGATCAGATCATAGAATCTCAGAGTTGCTGAGTTTGAAATACCCCATCAGCTATTTTTATACACTGATAAGATCCCTCTGAACCTTTTCTGCTCCAGGCTGAACAATCACAACTCTCTCAGCCTCTCCTCGTGTGAGAGATGCTCCAAGCCCTCAATAATCTTTTTGGATCTTCAGTGGACTTGCTCCAGTGTGTCCAGCTTACTCTGATACGGGGAAGCCTAGACTCAGAACACCAGGTGTGTCTTACACGGGTTGAGCAGAGGAAAAGGATCACCTTTCTTGTCATTATTTATCCTGACAATGAAAATGTTTCATATATATATATGTATATATGAATGAAAATACTTATATATATTTTGCAGGAGATTACAGTTTTCAACAGTATTTTGGATAGTGTGAGAAAATGGATGTTCTGAAGCTTTCAGATGTACTACTTAGAGAGTATAAAAGTGTTCATAGTTAATCTGAAAAATCACATATAGGAAAGTTATTTACAAGAAAAAAATGGAAATAAAAAGAGAAAGTTTTAAATAAAATGTCTTCTTTCAAGGGAAAGAATATTGTGAATAACTTATTTTCTATCCTTATTTAATGCAGGAGATTTATTTGGAATTCTGTAAATTATAATAGGATAACAAAAGGTCTTTTCCAGACAGTAAATATACAATATATATTTAACATATAAAAAAAAGATACTCACTAAATATTCTCTGCCAGCTTTAATTATGTAACAGAAACCATCTGGCTATTCAGGAACCATACATTGTGTGTCTACAAGCCATCAGAGCAAATGCTAGTACCAGGAGGAGCCTTATCCAAGGGGCCTCCCCTATTCTTGCAAAGCCACAAAAGTTCAGATTTTTCTGTAGCTAAAGGTAATGAACTAAGTATACTTAGCTTTCCACCCAGCTTCATGTATGATCAAGTTGTTTGCTGGAGATTGTTTATTGACATAATGCTGAAGGCTTAAAGGTTAAAATGTTATAATAGAAAAAGCCCAAGAAATAATCATTATTTGCTGCTATGGTAAGGCAAAAGAGTGCAAAATGTTATACCTTTCAGTCTTAAGGAAAATACCTGCTACATTCACACAACAGTCTGATCTTCAGATAATGATTATTTACTGATTATCAGTTCAGTCCTTTTTGCTTCACCACGAAACATTCAAATGTTATAAGATGGTGCATAAGTTCTAATACTGCTAATTTTCTTTTTTTTTTTCTTAAATAAATTCTACTTTTAAGAGACAATCTTTTATTCAGTAAGTGAAATGTCTGATCTACAATAAAGCTACTGAAATTACCATAAAAATGTTGTTGCAAAGTTCTGGCATTTTAGTATAGTAAAGGGAGAAGATTTTGTCTTTTAATATATCCAATGTATTGCCTTGCATTAGATAACAATTGAACTGATTTACTCTTTTACAGATTGTTCATTAGTTCTGAAGTCAACCCATTGAAAATGTTGTCAGCAACATGATTTACTTAAACAACTTGCATTGATGCTAGAGTTCTCTCAAGGGGTCTGTATTCAAGAAAATTATCATCTATTCACCAAAATTTCACAATGATTTTCCCCTTTACTCATTCTCTTTGTACTTCATCAAAACTGATTTTACTATGGCATGCTTTAGCGTGGTCAGGTCTTTCATGGCAAACCTGTCATTTCTTTTTACCCTCCTAGAATGTTTACAGCAATGACTAAACAGAAGCTTACATTTTAGAGGATTCTTTTTTCAACTTTCCTTTGACTGTTCGGGCTTTGTCTGGTAAAAGCTTGCTTATAAACATTTCTGGCATTAATGGAAACCAATGAGAGACTTATTCTTGCCAGAGTAGAATATGGGGCAGTCATGGATGAAATGCCAGTGACCTCACAATTGGGAAGGATATGAGGTTTTGTACAAGTAATATTGTATTGAAAACCGAAGTCTTTCTGAAGGTCTGTTGGTAGTCCTAAGATTAAAACTAATTTATTTTTCTTGTTATTATACCTCTAACTGCCAGGTCATTGTTTAAATAAGAAGACTTAATAGATGTCAGTGCTGATTTAAAATTCATTCTGAGATTTATAAATCTCACTTACAAGGTGAGGGGTGGTCACAAAAGCTAAAATGGCTGACACCCCCACCACCATTCAGGGAAGAAACAAAATCTGACAGAGAGCAAATGTTAGCTTCCTTTTAACCCTACTATCACAGAAAAGTTAGAGATGTTAATAGAATACATATATCTCATGTTTTGTTTGCCTGTGCTATTGAAATTACAGTTTAAGTTTGGGGTTATTTTTTTTAGTTTGAATAACATTATAAATACATGGATTTCTCTCAGTGTATCAGCTTGGACTCTACATATCACAGCTGATTTTTTTTCTCTTTTTTCAGTGCAATATTATCCATGGAAATATTAAGAGTAGGAAAATAAAATAGGAAGTAGTGGAGACCTTTTTTTTATTTTAATATGTATAATGAGCATCATATTTGGGATAGGAAGAACATCTCCTATAATTTATTTCAACATGATTAAATGAGTACAGCAATCACTTAAGCAGCACTCAAGGAGAGGTGAAAATGTTCATTCCCTTAAGAAAAGGAGAATTTTCTTCATATGACTGGCTCTCCAAATGACTGAGACTTCTGCTGAAGTGTGTGCTACTGCAAGGTAAGATGCAAACAATGAAAAAGGAAACAAATGATGCAGCCATCACCTCTGACCTCATTGAAATAGAACTCTTAAGAGAAAAATGCTCTCCATGCCTCCGGTCACAGGATTCCGATTTAAATTAAGGCAAACATATTGTGCAAGCTGCAGATTTTTTTCCTTTTAAATTTAAATCTGTGCGTAACAGGCAAATGCATTTCCTATGTTGCAGTAGGTGTTCCCAAACCTACTTTGATTTAATGAGTATTTGATGAAGGAATAGAGAGGGCTCCTTAGGGGGCCACAAAGTATACACCTGCTGGCCAAGACCTGTCCCATCACCCTGGGCACCAGCACCCATCCAGGGAGCAGGACAGGCTAGGGGACAGCTAAGAAACACCTAAGATATCTTGCATACCATAGATAAAGAACCAACTTTGTTTGGAGAACACAAACTGAACTACCTTAAAGAATGCCTTACACAAGGATTTGAACATCGTTTCTCCTCTTGTGTACTTAGTTGATATCTAAGGGGATTATGTAGTTGTTGACTTTATCAAGTAGATAATAGCATATTTAAAATAGAATATAAATTAACAACAGCAATCGTTATATACTATTGACAAAGGAAAGACAAAAGTGAATGGAAAAAATATAGAACACTTTGTTCTTACATGGTTCAATACATTCAAAAATAATTTTGATCAATACTGAGTTAAAAGGTGTCTCTGTATAGAATGTATGGCTAAAAAAATGGCAGTAACATACTTTTAATAACTGACTTTAATTCCAGTTGTAGCCAGTAGTTCATCTTAATTCAGGATTTTTCATTCATCTCCAGGGCCCAAGGCTACCTCTATTCAAAGGTAATGTGCTGGTAAAGACCCTACTCTCTTCCCTTTGTCCATGGGTTCTGTCCTTGGCCATAATCAACATATTGGACTCACCATCATTAGCAGTCTACTTTCATCAGGACAGCCAGCCTTTCCATAGGAAATTTTGGGACAACAACAGGGAGAAAAAAGTGGCTGGCAGCAGATGGACAAGGGACTGAGGCTAAAGATGAGCTGGCAAGACATTATTCTGAGATATAAATCTTGTAGCAACTCAGCTCCCAGGGAACCTAGGATGGGACATTTTTACTCATTTATTTAGATTCCTGACAGGAACAGAGACAGTCATGCATATTCTGAAAAAATGGGTAAATATCGAAGCGCCCAAGTTGTTGGAATAAGACTGACAAAGACAAGCAAGATTGCTTTCACATTTACTAACTGGAGCCTTGTGAGCCAGTGATCATTCCTAACTAGTAGATTGTCTTGCTCTTCTGTTAAATCTGAAGAGAAGCAGCAAGCTGAGTGGAAAAGGGCTTTCTACAGTTTACACAGTAGATGTTTGTCAACAAAAATGCCAAGTCAGGCTGCCTAATCAGCACAAACTGGGCTCTACTCCGGTCTATTAGGCCCAAGAGAGGCTCTGCAGTCCTACCAAATTCTGAACGAGACTCAGTTCCTGAAAATGTGGCTCCCAGGATAAGGTCATGTAAAGTAGAAAGACTTTTCATCAGTTCTCTTACCTAGGCTTTTCACTTCCACAGCATCCCAACTCGCTCACTGCTTATACAAAGAACTTCTAAGCCATCAAGTCCCAAACTTATCTGGAAATTCTCTTGAAACAGTTTATAGCAGTAAACAACAACAACAAAACCCCAANATAAAAATAGCAGTGACTGTGCCACTGAACAAATCACCTCTGAACTGGTGCAGACATCTTTGACCAGTACCAGATGCTGGAGCACTGCCTGATTCATTCCTCCTTTTTTACAAGGTTTAAATTTTCAGTTGATAATTCCCTGAGAGCACTATGCCTTTTTCCACTTTCAGTGAAGTTAAAAGTAGGGTTGTTAATGCTAATTTATTTGAAAGAGGGAAAAATATTAAAACTACTATTAGAAGCTTAGGGTTTCAAATACTGGCTAAGACACCTGCCTAACATTTACCACATGGCATTTTATATCACATGAGCCATGTACAGAAGGCACATAAGTTTAACATCCCATAGGAATGCAATCACATAAATTTTCTTTGAGAGTGTATCTATTGCTTATACAATTATTTACTATGTAAATATATTTTTGAATATTACTCTTATCCAGACAGTCTCACGTCTAACTGTGTATTTTTCCTTGTTTGGCGATCTTTATTTTATGTGGAATATTAATCATTATGTTAAAGTGCAATTTTCTATGAATAGATTCCACTCACTTTTCCCCAAATAGATCCTAATTTGACATGGAGGAAAATAACCTAAAAATAATTTCACCCACAGGATATTATTCTGTTTTATTATAAAGACTAACATATTGTCATTAGAGCTGAATAGAATATAGCTTTTCCAGTCTATGAATGTTTTCAGATTAAGAAAAAATCTCCCCCACACTTAATAAAACCCAAAGTTTTGCCCTAATCAGCAAAAAATCTTGTCCGTTGTTCAAAAGCACGATGATCTGTGAGAAGTAGATTTAGCAAGGATCCCACTATAATAATTACTTACACGTTCAAAAACTTCAAATGGAAAATATTCATAATGGTTTTTTTCTTCACAGACAAACCAGGACCAAGTGTTCAGGACTACAGTGTAGATTTCCGGACAGAATTAGACTTGAATTTTGCCTTTCCGTAACCTCAACAAGCGCACAGACCCATAGACTTTTAACAAATCTGCGCTGAGTTTCTCTTTCAGTTTTGTGAGAAATTTAATTAATTCTGAAGTTAGTCTATCTCCTAAAAGTTTTAAGTTTAAGTAGAATTTTGGATAAAAAAGTTAAAATATATTGGAGACACTTCAACTTTAAGCTTTCATTTTCTATGTGACAATTTGCAAATGTACATGTATCAAATATGTCAAAAAGTAGTTAAAATACCTAAGCTTAAAGATTTCTGAATCTGACTTTCCACACAGAGGAAATATCCGCAGATTTCCTCCAAGATGTTTCAAATTAGTGTTCCAAATTTAAGCAGCTGAAGAAGGGTAGTTTGCATAAACTTATCCAAACAATTTGTTGAACCAGAAATCTGGGCTTTTAATTTTTGCTTTTTATTTCCTAGAAGCAAAGTCTATTTTAGGATTAAAGAGGGAAAAGGAAACAAAGTTTACATTGAAAACATATACACATTCAAATAAATTAAAGTATTTACAAACAATCTGGATACAGTAAAGGACTCCAAGATTTCTAGCAGACTTAATTAATAAGACTATTGCAAAAATGAGTCAATTTACCCCCTCAAGCATAGCATAATGCTCCCAAGTAACTTAATCAGAGCCATAAAAAGCTTATGGAGAAGATCAGACAATTTTAATGATCTTCTTCATTACCTCTGAAAAGCTAATCTAAATAAGACAGATATCTGTAGAGATCAAATGATACCACCAGTATCCAAATTTACTTTCTTCTGGTGACTGAGACACTGGAATGGTTCTTTTCATTCCACTAAAAAAATTGAATTTTAGAGCATAAATTCATTTGTGATTTCAATTCTAGACCAAGCTCAATTAGCTCAAAAATAGAAAGTGGGAATAAAAAAAGGTCACAAGGCTTCCTCACAAGTTATTCCTTAACTCCGTATAGCATTCAGAATCATGGTCATAACTTTTTATGCTAGTTACAAGTATACGCTCAATTATTTTTTAATGTTGTTTACACTTTAAAGAGAATATAGCTGAGACCAATAGAGTGGATTAAACCATTTCATTTCTTTCTTGTGTACTGTTTAAGAAATTGAGCTGAATTATAGAACAAAGTAACTAATGATTGAATACCTCCACTTTGGGTGACTAACTTGAAACAACTTTTATAGCCATGATTTTTTGAAGCCGTGAGTTCCAAAGTCAGAAAAACAACATTTTTATCAAAGGCACACGCTTACAAGAAAAATGTGATGATAATCCAAATATTGAGACACTGAATAATTCCTAATCGTAGGTTTTTATTTTCCTGTATTGCAGAAGATGATTTGTTTGCTAAATTTTGGCAAATACTTACTCAACAAGTATACCTAAAACAATGATGTTGAAAAGGTGAGATCAAGATCTGGAGTGGCAGAGATTTGCAGACATGAGTGAGGATCTAATGTATCACTATACATGTGGAATAAACTCAACTGAGTTTGGTAAGGCACTGGTGATAAATAACCAATATGATGGCATACTTAGAGATCAATTCATTCACTGAAGTGCTGTTGACTGAAACAAAATAGAAGAGGCATGAGAAAGAGAGCAGTCCAGATAACAGTATATTAAAGGTCATACAGGGTGCTTATAGCAGAGCTATGAAGTAAAGCACCTGTTTGCCCTTTGGGAGAGAAGGTATCTTTCTATGCTCCCGGGCCCAGAATGGGTACCAGCATGGTAATGCTAGAGGGCTCGATCCACATGCTTCATTGATTTCCTTCTATACAGGGAACCCATCACCACTAAAGGAGATTCTAAAGGAGGTTTGGCCCTTGTGGTATTGTCAGAACAGAGGGGTTTAGTGTCCTGATTAGTTTGCAAGAATCAAGCTGGAGCCTGCTCATATGTACCCTTAAAGCACTGATCACATTATTCACTTACTTCATTACCCCTCCTCCTGTTTCTTGACCTATCTCTTCGCTGTCTTTTATTCACACGAATCTTCTCCTAAATAAACAAAACTTTTCTTCCAATTGATCCCACTTTTGCTGCTTTTCTTGCTTTTTCTGATACTGCAAGTGATCTCAACCTTATTTGGTGCTGTCACCCTCACAAGACTCTTTTCCCAAAAGCCAACTCTTCAGGTACCTTTGAAGTTTCTCCATTTGTCATTTGTTACGTGTCCTGTCTACTGGTTTCACATGTCACATCCACATCCTGCTCAGTTAGCTTTACTGTGTGCCAGGGCTTTGCTGGGGATCCAGTCATTCACTGGCAGCTGTCATATCCGCTCAGTTTCCCTCTTCCATTTATTTGTACTCATGATGATGGAAGGAAAAGGAGAGACCTTCATTAAATTCTGAGTCCAGCCTGAACTCTGTCAGCTGATTACACCTCCTCTAACTTCACAGAGATACAGTCAGCACAGAGATACAGTGAGCACTGAAACTTACCCTTTCACTTTTGTGTTTCCTTTTCAGAGTTCAACTGCCAAGGCAAAAGTCTGCCTTTAGAATTAGCCTTTTTCCTGTCATTGCTGTTAAATAAGAGCCAGGAAAAATATCTAAAAGCGAATAAAACTTAAGATGAACCACCTAAGCCAATCGTTACTCAGGACTCTAGAAGAGAGAAATTTTTAATTACCTCACAGGGTTGGTTATATTAGAGTAGGATTTCGAAGGGAAGGAAAAAGAGGCAGTAAAATAGCAGAAACAGACTCCAGAGCATTTAATACAGTGGAGGAAAGAGGAAGCAACATAGAACAATGGAAGGAGATGCTTATTTTACTAAGAGGCTGATAGAAAAAATGCAAAAGAGGTACCAGAGAGAAAAAACAGAGCTAAATAGCATAAGATGAATAGTATTGCTGAGATTGCTTGTTTACCAGCAGAATGTCTGGACTTGCCAACCCAGAGAGTCCCATTTGCTTCTTTGTTCTTAAATTGCATAACCTGAAACTAGTAAGAAACAAATCCAAAATGTGTGATAAAAAGATTTCAGCAGCACTTTGTCCTCAACTGTACTAGAAGAACTATTTCTTGAGAAGATTCTCACAGGAGAGCGACTATGAACTGACCTTGCATTTCTCCAATAAGATGAAGAGAAGAAGGAAGGAAGGAAGGAAGGAAGGAAGGAAATCTCCAGAGGAAAATAGTAAAAAAATTTTTACAAATGTTTTTAGCTGGAGAGAAAATTTGGTATCTTTCAAAATACTTCCTTGTGTCTGCCAGATGATCCCTGGATTTCTCTGGTTTTGCAGTCATGCAGAAAGAGAGGAGAAAAATTATATAAATCTTTGCATTTTTTCTGATCACTTCCTCTGGAAGAAGAATATGCAAAAGATTAAAAGTTAATGACCTTTGCTGGTATGCTGAATGGAACTGAGCAACTAGCATGATGATATGCTATTTGCATGTCCAAAACAGGGAGATAATTTTGCCATTAATAATGCAGTTGCATATGCAATTAGAGACTTAAAGGGCTGTATAGGTGTGGTACATAGCAATCATAGGGCTGAAATTTTTGTATATGACAAAATCTGGTACTCACTGGAATAACATTACAAGACAAATTCAATATGCAGTAGGTTAAACATCATAGTGCAAATCTTCAATACTCTCAGGCATTGCAACAGCACCTAGGTATTATGGTGATTTGCATTCTGTGTGTCCAAAACAGATTAAATACTCTGTTCAATGTGTCAAGTCAGTTTGCAATGCAAAACAGATGTATATTTGCTTTGGCTTCTGCAACCAACATTTAAAATAGAAACTGGGAAGCTGATGCAGAGAAATACCATTTTAACCTTCAATTTCATTTTACTGCTTTGTCCCTACTTAAGCCTTCATTTCAGCAGTAATGAATGCACACAGTTGTTGGTTTTTAGTATCTCTTTTCTTTAGCATAAAATTAAAATGTGCTCCTGTTGGAGCAGAACAAATATAAATTGAAAAATTAGGAAACAAAGACTCCTTCTGCATCTCACATCTCCAAATCCATAACACTCTATTGGAAGCCTCATTTACTTTAATAAAAGGTGTTCTGTAGAATTTAGATATTCCACTGTTAGAAATCACAAGAATCTTGAAAAAAGCAGTTATAATACTGTATATAATGACGATATGCTAGATCACAGTTTTGTGTCAAGATTTGTAAAACAAATTCAGATGAACAAGTGTTTTAGATTAATTCTCAAATCACTTCAAATCGACCACTGCTGTCCATTGGTGTTTCCAATCCAATTTTACCATATGCAAACGTTGTTGAGTCAAAAAAATGGGCAAATTTAAAAAATAACCCAACTCCACAAATGTCTTATCCGCAAGAAGGCACATTTTTGATCTTATGTGTTCTCCAGCTTGATTTGATGCCAGTCCTGTTTCTATTAAATTCAGCAATATAAAATCTTTCTCTTAATTTCAGTGGATTTTAGTTTTCTAACACGTAATATTTATAAATGCTGTCCAGAACTTTTCTGTGAAAGACAAGCAATCAGAGCAGTTGTAGTTCCTTCCAGTCATACTATAGTAAGAATCCCAGGAAGTTATTTCCTTGAGGTTTTTTTCCCCTATTTATGCTGAAGCCAGTGTCTGCAGGGTCACTTCTGACTGCAGTATTAAACAAGAACATAAAGATATTAAACCCACAGATTTTGGTCAAGAACATATATTTACAGATGCTCTGAAGTCTCTAAGAATTTTTTTTCAAACATTCCATATTAAACATTTAGAGACCAAATTTTTTTTGTTTTAATTCAGTCAGTTCTTTCCAAGAAGGATTCTGGCAGAAAATCAGTGTCTTCCCTATCATTCAGGAGAACTTGTCCTTTATTGCTGATCAAAAGTCAAAAAGTCCTGATACTCCTTTCTCCCACCAAAACAAACTGGATGTAAATTAGAAGAAAAAAAAAAATACACTACTCTTTCTAGACAGAACACAGTAATAATTTGCTAAACTAATAAACACTCAAAGATAAGATTGTTGGAGTACAAGAAGCTCAAAATTCGCTAATGGAAAATAATCATTCTGTGTTTTTTTTGTTAGGTAACTAGCATATAGTTACATAACTCTATATCCAAGGACATCTTGTGATTTGAGTATTATTTATTTTATGTTATTCTAGTGACAGTTCTTCCCAGCCTCCAGACAGGACAGTTTAGAATCTGTCAAAAATTAAGATATATTTCCCAATTCTATTTCTGACTATTCAGCCTGAGACCTCAAAGTTGCATATTTTTGTGTGATTTATAAATGATCACAAATGATAATGGTTGTTTCATGTCAAATTTTATCCTCTTGTGTTGTGTTGATCGCAAGATGCAAACCTAAGCAGATTTTTCTCATGTGGTCTTAGGAATGTCAACATGAACTTTAATGTCCACTCTATCCCTGTGTCTTGACCAGCATTTTCTGTATCTTATACCTGTAGCAGTCCCATAAAATTGTCTGTGTAACAGAATTTCTCCAAAGGATTTTGTAGTTATCAGAAGAAGCAAGGTACTCTTCAGGTGAAAGTTTGGTGTTTGTTTGGGGTTTTTTGTTTGGTTGGTTGGTTTGTTTTTCTTTGGGTTTTTTGTTGGGTTTTTTTTGTTTGTTTTGGTTATGTGGTGGGTTTTTTTGTTTATTTGATTTTTGTTGTGAGTGTTTTCTTTTTTTGTTTGTTGGTTGTTTATTGGGGGGTTTTTTAGATTTTTTTTCCTTTTTTTTTTTGTTTTATCCTGGACTTTAAAAGGCAGTTTAAAAGCTACCTTCTACTGCTGTACATCCTTCTTCAATACAGACTTACAGTGCAAAGTAACACAGTTCAAGTACCTCTTGGCTACTTTAGAAAAGATTCTGTACATAGGTGAACTCCAACAGCTATCAGCAAGCTTTAAAAAACCTACAGGGAATTGGGAACTGCAGGTTTCTAGGTTTATCCCAAAGCTTCAGAAATGAACTTAAAGCAGCATTGAATTCAAAGCAAACAGTGCAAATCAACAGACCAGAGCTGCTTTGGCACGTGCAGGTAATATTGGCATCATATGTTAGCAACCAAGCAGGGAATAACAGACTGCACAGGATGGAAGAAATTCCTTGAAAGACAAGGAAGAGGGATATGCAAAAGATTAACAAAGTTAATGACATTTGGGGGTGTGCTGAGCAAGACTGAACAGCTACCATGAAACGGAAGTATTTAAGTCCATGGCTGGTTCAGGATATGGCCAAACTGACACGACTATTATTACCACTCTATACTTTGCATAAAAAGGAATGAATGATTTCTGCATTAAGCTTCACTACTGGTGTAGCCAAAGTGATGCTGTATTAAAAAGGATGGTGTTATGCTAAACTGTGAATTCATATCACTGTGTGACTAGGATGAAATGCCATTCACTGAGGAGCACTTATGACAGAAAATTAAGAGTTTTCCAGAGCTCTGGAAGTACAATGTGCATTTTTCACGAACTGTTATGGGATTTTGGAACCTAACTGCATTAGCGACCTCTGACAATCCTTATCAAAGTGACTGAATTGCAACCAAAAAATATAGTTTCTCATTAATTTCCACTATTGTACAAGTAGACTGGAGGGTAGCCAGCATTGTAGCCATCTTAAATGATGTGTTAGGGGTGAATCTAAAAATTATAGACCAGTGAACATGACTTTAGTATTAGGTAAACTAGCTGAAAACACATTTAAAGAGACTTGTAAAACACACAAATGAGCACAATACAGTAGAAACCAGCAAAGCTTCTGTAAATGTGAATCACACTTCTTAAGCCTCATTTTATTCAAAGGAATTGAAACAATAGTGGATAAAGAATTCTTAAATGTAGTTTAATTGAGTTTCTGAAAGGCCTTCTAGGAAATGTCTGGCTCAAAGATGTTACTGGAGGAGCAGGTAGTCTTAGGAAACAGTGTTATGTTAGTGTAATATTTAATAAGTGTGCTGACATGAAAGGAAATTTTTGAATGACACAGCGTCTATTAAAATTAAATATTTTCAAATATAACAAAAGTAATAGAAATAAATAATTTTCAAGGGCTTTTCTAAAAATTTGACATTGTTGATACCCAAGTTTCAGTTCCTAGAAATATTTCTTAACACTTAGCTGACTGATACAGAAATAGCCATTATGGCTGAGATCCAGGTTCATTATTAGAAAAAAAAATCAAAATAAATAGATACATAGATAAGAAAAGTCAACCAGAATTAATTACTTGATTTGCTACTTCCCTGTGTAATTTTTAGTACTTCAATAAAAAATCAGGTTGTTACAATATTGCTACCAAGTCAAAACAAAATACCAAGCTTGCATTTTCCTAGAACTGCTGTAAGTTAATATAAAATACCTTCATCCCAGACAAGGCAAGATTTACGCTTACAGTAAAAATTTCATTTACCACTATGCCAGTCAGAAAACAATTATAAGTCTACCAGCCACCTCTCATCAAATAACAATTGCTCATTCCTTACATGTATTTAGAAACAAGCTTGCCCTTTGCAAACAACCCCCTAGCTGTGCTGACTCAGAAATGGCACAGCCACTTGAAAACTCAATTTACTTAGGCCTAATCCCTGAGCCCAGGGTGGCTCATTTGCAGTACAATGTAGACATGCATTTGGAAATCCATGTTTAGCTGAAATCCATGAACTTTATGAGTTTTGTAATGAGGCACAGTTCTGATACAGAAATGCCAGTTAAGATAAACCATAATTCTTTTCCTCTGGGGAGAGAGAATAACTGTTATGCAACTTGAGTACCCCCACATCTGGATCTGTCAGTGTGCAGCTTAATCTCTAGGTTTATTATAGGTGTCATTATACAGCGCTGAATCTCAGTCCCTGGAAGATCTGTAGAGACACAGAACTTCATGTAGTTGCCTAAAGATTGCTTACCGGAGGCCTAAGCATGACTAAGACGTTTCACAAGAGAAGCAGATAGGACAGTGAAGTGAGAAGAGACCTGCAGTTTTCTGAAGCAAGGAGCACACTCCATTGAATTTCATCTGGCACTGGATGGAATAAACAGCAAGCCTGTGTCTACTCTTTTGAATGGAGTCCTAGAAATCAGTACATAAGCAGCAGGACTGTGACTACAGTCACTTTCAGTACACTTTCTCAGCAGAATAAATACACTTACACAAATTATATGAAAGGCTTTTGTGAATTGGACCCAACATTTTCAAAGCTAAGCACTTTTTCCATTTACAGAAGCCATTCATTTAATTCCAAGAGGAAAAGACATATATGCCATTTCCTGACTTAGCATCTTTATTTTCTTGAGTGAATTATTGAAAAAAACCAAATTTAATTTCATATTTTATTTTGCCCACAAAAAAATTTCTGAGCACAGTACATCATACAAAGCTAAGTTCCTTTTGTCAGTGAAAAACATCATCATATTGAATGCCAAAATCTTTCTAAACATATCTTTCTTCCAACAGAACTTTTAATTAGCTTAGATAAAATGATACATCACCTTACAGATGTAAAATATTCCATCTGTCAGCTTCTTTCTTTTCTTCCTCTAACGTTGAAACCTATGGGGTCAGAAACCCCTACAATCCTGGCTGACAAATTGCTCAAGTGTCAACAGAGTGGTTTCTGTGAAGGTGCTATTCTATCCTTGCACTTCAAACCCCACATCTGTAACCTTTTTATTGTTCCTCTATCTAAATTTCTGATTTCCAGTGCATCTGATGAGTACATCTTGTAATTAGGCCAGAAAAAATAGGGCCTTTTATTTTTAGATCATGTGTCAACACACTCTGCAGTCCTACAGCCTTTCTGTTCTTCAAAACACACAGAGTATTCCCAGTGGTTGTCGTGAGAAAACCTTCAGCTCCCTGCTCCTTTTGTGCTGAGAAACTTGTAATTTGTGTTTGCCACATGACTACTAGTACATGTGGAGATATCAGCATACAAAAAACATAGTATTAACATCCCTATTGATTTATGACTTATCATTAAACACATACATTCAGATATTCCCATACATTTCCAGAAAAGTCTTATTGCAGGTGCAGGCTTTCATGACACTTGTACTTGCAATGTTTGTTTGCATGCTTTTATGAACAAATTCTTCTCTAAGTACTGTAGACCACTTGGATAGTGCTTCACCTGGTTATTAAAATGGTTTTTAAGTTGGGTGTATAAGGAATTTGATTTTTTTCAGCATAGACTTCAGGGTTGCATTTCAGCAGTATCAATGTTAGGGAAGCTGGACTCTAAGAGGAAGTTTATGCATTATAACTTCCAGTCAGTAACTTTTGCAGTGTTTGTAAGGAAGACAGAGATACTTGTTCAGTCTTACATAACCAAAAATTACATTGCAATACAAGAACTAAATTTTGATTTTGGCTGTTGATTCTCTTGAACTTTAAAACCTTATCTTTGTTAACTGCTTGACAGTTCATTGTTACTTATTCTTGCTCAGGTAAACAGCAGTTAGAGATAATTTAGCATCCCACTTCCTAGTAAGTCTGGAACTTTTTACCACAAGCTTAGTATTTTGTCTAGTAAAAGATTTAAATCAGATTTATGTCCTTCCTGATGGCCAATTCCATTATTCATTGTCCTTCACAGCTTCTTAATCAAGTTTGCCCTGATCATTCATTGTTTCTACTTTCTTTGTTGTTTTCCTACGCTTTCCCAAATAGTTATTTTTGTTCTTGGAAGTCAGAGGACAGATGAAGTTACTGTAAGTTATAGCACTAGTAAAGCAGGTAAGATTCAGCTGGGGTGTGTGTGATTGATTGAATGATCTGGTTTAGAGATGTGCTGGAGAGATACATTATTGTAGTGGCCTCTTGAATGGATTTAGTGTATCTCCATTGAAGACATTGAAGTAAGATGAATCCTAGACATTGTGCCACATCAGCATATTTCACATAGTTTAGTGCAGTATCAATAGATGAACAGCAGTACCTTACAGTATATCAAATACTGTTTTGTATGTGGCATATTGTACTGAGTTTATAATCCTTTACAAAGTACATTCTTTGTTCTTGTTAAAAATACTGTGGACTTTTTCACAGGACAAGGTGTGTTATTCCTAATTTCCTTTCTATATAAAGAAAATATAGCTCACATTTTTTCTCCTGGGCCATTGAAAGTTCTGTGAAAGAGATTCTTCCTTTCCTTTATAACAAAACCGTTGTAAAAGAAAGTAAAAAATAAACGTATTTTCCATTAAATTTCTAAACTTTCACTTAAACTGTCCATCCAAACCTAATGTCATTCATGGAGATAATCCAGCATAAATTTCATGCCATTGTTCTACCAGTATTGTTTCTCCTCTAGGAAGTTATTGACATCTGGAAGTTGCTATGGAATTTTCTTCTCAAACTGGAAAAGAAAGTACATATGCAGGGGAAAACATTAAAGAGCTAACATGCTTAATTTCTAGCAGAGGCCATAACGATCTTCTCAGAATGAAAAAGTAAATTATTTAAGTCCATAGTGTCAAATACTTGGAAGAAAATATGCTCAGAACCTTCTGTTTGCATTTGGTCTGACATTTTGGGAATTAAAGGCATCCCTAAAGCATCATCAAAATGGATATATACAAGCTTAATGATTGTTAAAAGGATGATATTCAGGACCTGGAAAAATATAAAAGATTTATCTGTGGTAAGAGTTTTGGCAGACCTTGTAAGAACAGGTTCATTTGAAAAAGGTTACTTGGTGGCTAGACGATAAACTCAATTTTTAAAGAGTGCGGGAACAGTCTATGGAATTTCTACAGTTGTTTTGCAAAGGTGACAATATTAGACGTACCAGTATAAAATCAAGTTAGCTAAATTAAGAAAAATACAAGGGAATAAGGAAAAGGATATATTTACTTTTCCATAGATATAATTTTATCATCAGCTGTTAGTGTGCTATAGCTCAAGAGAAACTACATACTCAAAGTAAATACATAAAACCGAAATAGATTGTTTGAGGAGAGCTGAGGTGTTATGTTTTATCTCAGTTATGAATAGAACTTTATAGAGAGAAGTGAAAAAAATTCTTCAACAGCAGCATAAAAAAGTGTCTGTTTAGTTTACCAATACATCTAATGAGAGGAAAAAACATTCATTTTGTGGAAGATCCAACATGCATTTCCTAGAAAGCAATTTAACAACTTGGAGAATACCTCTGCATGAAATAGAAACTTACTTCATTTCAGTTTGGAGTTGAAAATTCTTGAACATAATGTGCTCAGGTTTATGGCTGCCATATGGTTTTTCTATGATAAATTGCTACAGTGTGTAAATAAATAAGAATACACAAATCATAGAAATTAAGTCATGCAATTCCTAACAGAATATTTTAGATCTAAACTACTGTTGGCAGATCAGTGGTCAAGCATATTTAATTTTCAAACCAGTGGAGGATATTTATGTGGATCATTCTGATAGTTAATCAATTTACAATATGTTTAGTATGCAGCCTTCCTAGCATTAGAAGGAGTTTCTCTGAGAGCAATCCTTTCCCACTTCTATTCAGTACTTCTCTTTTGTTCAAATTGGATGCTTTAAAAACTACTGGAGATGGAATATAATTGTTTTGTCACCAAGCGGCTAAGGGATCAAGCAGTTACAAATCTTGCTTAATTTTTTTAAGGGGAGAAAGAGGAAAAACATCAACTTTTCTAGAAATCCCTCCATCAGCAACCCACAGCAAGGATTTAAAATTAGTTATCTAAGCCTGTGTCCTCATATTCCTTTGCTGTGAAAGACATAAGTGAGGATAAAAGTGAGATTGAGACCAGAGCTGGCATGGAGTGGGAATGAGGAAACATGGACAGATCTTAAAAATGTCACACAGCTCCTACAAGCACAGGCATGACCAGGAGTTAATCACAGCGATCTCTAGGTGCAGTGACGAATGATAAATAATCAGACTCATCCTGTGCTAGTCATTTGATATGGTATTTTGGAGAATAGTGCCTAGAAAGATTTTCAACTGCAGTGAGGAACACAGCAGTGGAAATGACACATTTTTTTCCCCCTAAGTATACTTGATTGATGCAAAAGTATGTGGCTCTTGTGGGAAACAGCAGAAAGGGAAAATAGCAAATAATATCGTTCACTTTGTATAATTATGCAGCTTTGCTGGTAACTTAGAAATAGTTGCATCCCTGTTTCTGGTACATTTTTTAAATAGTTCCTGTTAAGATGACTCAGGCGTTTCTGAAAATAACATTAGGGTAAGAATCATGTTGTCAATATAAAAGAAATTATATTTTTAAGTGAAAACTCGTGCCTGTACTTTGGACAATGAACATGAAATTTGGAGAGTATGTCAGAGGAGAATCAGAGAAGTTCCTCTGTTTCTGTAAATTCTGACTTTAATTTCCAACTAATTACTTGATTTATGACATTCTTTCTCAGGCTATTTATTACACTCCAGAATTCCTGTGAAATGAAATAGTCCTGTGTAACAAGAACACTATAACTGCAATAACAAAGTGCTAAAGATTTAAAGAAGTGTCCAAATTTACTGACCTCAATAAGTTTAACTGAGTGTATTTAAATTCCAAAATTATTTTTAATAGTATGACAATTTGTTAATTTGTTCCTGTGAAAGACTTGCAACACAGTGAAATCTCAAAGCTATATGAAAAGTGTTGTTATTTTCCCATCCTTTTCATTTGATAATTTATTTAATGCTCAATAGAAAAACAAAAGTCTTCTTCCAAATGAAAATTAGGACATTTTAAAGTGTCAAGTTATTTTAAACTACAATTGCATCCAAAGATTTAGCACTGGAATAAAAGGAAGAGTTAACATTCTTAAACAAAAGCAATTATTTATGTATCTGCAGAATTTATTTAATAGTGGTTAGTCTAGCACACATCAATACAGATAAGTCTTTACTCAATAATGAACACAAGTCATGATTTATATTAGACTAAGCAAAATCAATATAATTTGAAGAAAAATCAAAGTCAAAATGAAATGTTTCAGTAGGATTGAAACCAAGAACACAAGCAAAGGAGTCCAAATAGGCACCTGTTTAGTAGGAAATAAACCCCCTCTCCAATATCTTTACTGCTTCTGTGGCCGCCATTCAAATATCCATCAAATCCATAATTATTCACTTTCTCAATGACTTTTCACTGGTGTCTCAAAATGAATTTCTGTTGCGTGCTTATGCTTATCTATGTACTTTTTGTTTTCAGTTATTTCAAGTGCCTGTTCATTACTTGGGACACGTTAGAAGTGTGGCAATATCTTCCACTGCCTCTCTTGTGTTTGTATTTTACTTTTATCACAAAATAGTAATTGGTTATGTAAAGCTGAAGGCTTTTAAAAGACCACTATTAAACTTTTATCAATAAAATGCACATTATACACATTGGTTTAAATATAATAAAAGGGAAAGTATAAAATCTAGGATAAAATAAAAATATAGGTCACTGTTTCTGACATAACAGCTAGAAAGTGCTTGAAAATGGAGTAAACAAACTCAGTGACACAACCTAGAATAGATCAGATTAGAAAAAAAGCAATAGATTGATAACTTTGCCTCCCTGTCTAAATTTTCATATGGTACATCCTCCCACTAGGTTTGAGGCAATCAAAGAATATTCAAAAATTATTAATTTCTGTTGGCCTATAGAATCCCTGTACTCTAAAGGCAACAGAAGTGCTGCACTGTATCAAACTCACACTCGCTTAACAGCGCCAGTAATTAACCTGAGGAGCAGTTAGGAAGAGAACAGCTCAATTTTCCCATTTTCTTCCTCAGGAAAAGACCTGGGTGTGCAAAGATGTCCTTCTATGCTGTACTTTCCGGAGAAATAACCTTTCTTCTTCTCACTTCCAGTATTCCTCCTATCATTCATTTGTGAACAGCCTTTCACCGTTCCTGTGGTGCTGTTTTCTTCCACCTCCTGTATGATCCAACAGCTGCTGGATCACGTTCTTCACTAAAGAATCAGTAAAATTATGCAGGTTAGAAAAATGAGGACAAATAATACTGGTGTCGCTATTTTGTGCCTGGTCCCTCCCAGCATTTTTGTGGGCCCTACAGAGGGAGAAATGATCTCCAGCATGAGAACAGGAGAGATTGTTCAAGGCCAACAAGAACTGCCTACCGGGAGTCTACCTTTTCTCAACATGTATACTAGAGACAAGCACAAGTTATTGGCAACTGCATCAGCTGTGAGCTGAGAACAAAAGATGTAGTACACAGATTTTAAAGCCTATCAATCCATGAGAGCCTTATGGGAACAGAGAGTTTGACGGGCAGTGCAAGGAGAGGAGTTTGTCACCCACTTGGCAAATCTCAAATGATTAAGTATTATTAACTGCATTTCAGTATGTCCCATTAGAATTAAAACTAATATTTTATCTTTGACAAAGAAAATTTATTGACCCTATATTGAATATTCAGGTCACTGGTGTTATATATTTCTCTTTCCAGTAAAATATCAATCACCAATATCATTTAACCTCAAAAGAGAAATCTGAGTTCATTTTCTTACGAATATTATACTCCCCAAGCAGATATGAAATATACAGGCTTTCAGAGTTAAACATGTAAAACCAAAACATTTATTTGTTAATTTTCAAAACTGGGAGTTACCCAAGGGAGGTAAATTCAAATAAACACACAGATATTGAATCTTACTGCATTCAAGTACTGTGTAGGCCCTCCTCTATTCACTGAGGGCTGTATACGAACTGGATGTTATCTATTTATAGCATTCGGCACATACTGAATCAGTATCTCCTGTGAGTTTCCACTGGAAGAGTTACGCATCTGTGTGGGTGCAGTTTGACAGCAGTAGAGCTGATGTAATTCCAATGTACTTAAATCAGCTGTATCAGTCTAACCATTTTTACAGCAGCACTTCTGTGATTACATTAGGGAAGGCAGGGAGTGTTTTAATTTTACCAGCCAACTGTAGAGACAGCACAATAAGTTTGATTAGAATGCAACAAACTGCTGGTATCTTGTGCCATAAAATCCAAATTCTGTTAAAGAAATGTTCAAAGATGGAAAAAAAAGGGAAAAAAAGAAAAATAATATGGTACTGTAAAAGGCCAAGCAAAATGTGGCAGATTTTCAAAATAATTTTTAAACAATAAAATTCTTAGAGATATTTGCTAATAAAGAAATTTAAGTAGCTGATAGAGAGCCTTAGAGCCTGAAGAGGCAATAACATGGTAAGACCTCTCATCTCAGAAAAATCCCTGCTCAGAAGTGCCTTCTTTCTGTTTTAGGCATTTTCCACAGCTGAAGCACATGTCCATTCCACAGCTGTCTTGGCTCTTGAGAAGTGCCCCTCAGAGAGACAGCCACCTCCTGTTTAGGGGCCAGGACATGCAAGTTCTGCTACCTGAGCTGTCAGGAGGCATCATCAGTGGAGAGTAGGGACAGTCAACTCACCTGAACCTGTAGTTTTCATCTCATTTTAAAACAGTGGGTTTCACAGGTGAAGGAGAAGTAAAGGACAGGGACTTTTTACAAGGTGATAGGACAAGGGTCAATGGTTTTAAAGTGAAAGACAGTAGATTTTGATTAGATATTAGGCAGAAATTCTTTAGTGTGAGGTTGGTGAGACAGAGGAACAGGTTACCCAAAGAAGCTGTAAAAGCCCCATCCCTGAAATACTCGACGCCAGGTGAGGTGGGGCTTTGAGCAACCTGATCTAGTAGGTAGCATCCCTGCTTGTGGCTTGGGGGGG